>CATQJA010002206.1:0-43766 GCA_958295435.1 Mesorhabditis spiculigera
CGAAATCGCTTTGATGTGTACACTTTGAAAGAGCACCAAAAATAGTACCAAAAACCGTTTTTCCAAAGCCCCGGAGGCCCTGGTTTATTGCTACGATTTTTTGAACTTTTGGTTTGATGGTTTCGACTAAAGGGGGACCACATGGATTTTTTCAAAAACGGGCCGCGCGCTTCCGATCGCTGTAAGCAGACCAGTCGAAGCGCTTTGAAACGCTGATTCCGGGTTGCTAGCTGGCTCAGCCGTCACATCGCTCCCCGGCGCAACCGCAGCTCGAAGACCGCTAATCCTCAATTCAGCCAAATCGGGCGTTTCCGCATCCCGGACGCTATTTCGTAGCGGAATCGCAGGGCGGGCTTCACTGCTTGCTTCGCACCCGCCCCCACCTGGCCCACTAGTGTGGAGGGGTTCCCAAAGCTTTCCACTGAGTAGGCCAACGATTGACCCTCAGCTTGGCTTGAAGCTTAGGCTTAGGCTTAGGCTTAGGCTTAGGCTTAGGCTTAGGCTTAGGCTTAGGCTTAGGCTTAGGCTTAGGCTTAGGCTTAGGACGAGCCCCCGGACTGGTATGCTTTTTTGGGCCAGCCGGATTTGGTGGGGCATTTTTCTCGTGCGTTGCACCGCTAGATAATTGGTTGTTGATTTTTGTTGGATCGGGCTACGAAGTTAGCCGTCCATAGCAGCCCTAGCCTAAGCACTACACCGAGAGATTTCCGGAACGGCGCCGGCTACCTTAGTTAGAATAGGGTGGTGGTCCCCCAGGAGGTGTCGTGGCTGATGCTCCACCCTCAACCTGCCCTCCCGTACGTAGAGTAGCTCTAGCATCTACCTGAGCTGCGATCTGCTGAGACCCGGCCTTGAATGGGACCCTTTTTTACGACGAATTTCGCAATAATATCGAGCCCCCTAGATCAACCAGATATATCTGTGCGCGTATTTTTTGCTACCGAAAACGGTTTCTTCCGAGACCCCGGAAGCCCGGGTTTAATTGCTACGATTTTTTGAATGTCGCAACTGGGCAGCCCTCGTCGACCAGGCCTTCCAAGCCCGATTCCGCAAGAAATCGACCGCGAAATCGCTTTGATGTGTGCACTTGAAAGAGCACCAAAAATAGTACCAAAAACCGTTTCTTCCGAAGCCCCGGAGGCCCTGGTTTAATTGCTACGATTTTTTGAAACTTTTTGTTTTGATGGTTTACGACTAAAGGGGGACCACATGGATTTTTTCGGAATTTACCAAAAAAATTTCGAGAAATTCATCACGCACTTCGATGCGGAGCTGAAAGAGCACGAAAAATAGTACCGAAAACCGTTTTTTCCGAAGCCCCGGAGGCCCTGGTTTAATTGCTAGGATTTTTTGAATGTCGCAACTAGGCAGCCCTCGTCGACCAGGCCTTCCAAGCCCGATTCCGCAACAAATCGACCGTGCGAAATCGCTTTGATGTGTGCACTTGAAAGAGCACCAAAAATAGTACCGAAAACCGTTTCTTCCAAAGCCCCGGAGGCCCTGGTTTAATTGCTACGATTTTTTGAAACTTTTGGTTTTGATGGTTTACGACTAAAGGGGGACCACATGGATTTTTCGGAATTTACCAAAAAAATTTCGAGAAATTCATCACGCACTTCGATGCGGAGCTGAAAGAGCACGAAAAATAGTACCGAAAACCGTTACTTCCGAAGCCCCCGAGGCCCTGGTTTAATTGCTACGATTTTTTGAAACTTTTGGTTTTGATGGTTTACGACTAAAGGGGGGACCACATGGATTTTTCGGAATTTACCAAAAAATTTCGAGAAATTCATCACGCACTTCGATGCGGAGCTGAAAGAGCACGAAAAATAGTACCGAAAACCGTTTTTTCCGAAGCCCCGGAGGCCCTGGTTTAATTGCTAGGATTTTTTGAATGTCGCAACTAGGCAGCACTCGTCGACCAGGCCTTCCAAGCCCGATTCCGCAACAAATCGACCGTGCGAAATCGCTTTGATGTGTGGACTTGAAAGAGCACCAAAAATAGTACCGAAAACCGTTTCTTCAAAAGCCCCGGAGGCCCTGGTTTAATTGTTACGATTTTTTGAAACTTTTGGTTTTGATGGTTTACGACTAAAGGGGGACCACATGGATTTTTCGGAATTTACCGAAAAAATTTCGAGAAATTCATCACGCACTTCGATGTGGAGCTGAAAGAGCACGAAAAATAGTACCGAAAACAGTTACTTCCGAAGCCCCGGAGGCCCTGGTTTAATTGCTACGATTTTTTGAAACTTTTGGTTTTGATGGTTTACGACTAAAGGGGGGACCACATGGATTTTTCCCGAATTTACCAAAAAATTTCGAGAAATTCATCACGCACTTTGATGTGGAGCTGAAAGAGCACGAAAAATAGTACCGAAAACCGTTTCTTCCAAAGCCCCGGAGGCCCTGGTTTAATTGCTACGATTTTTTGAAACTTTTGGTTTTGATGGTTTACGACTAAAGGGGACCACATAAATTTTTCGGAATTTACCAAAAAATTTCGAGAAATTCATCACGCACTTCGATGCGGAGCTGAAAGAGCACGAAAAATAGTACCGAAAACAGTTGCTTCCGAAGCCCCGGAGGCCCTGGTTTAATTGCTACGATTTTTTGAATGTAGCAACTAGGCAGCCCTCGTCGACCAGGCCTTCCAAGCCCGATTCCGCAAGAAATCGACCGTGCGAAATCGCTTTGATGTGTGCACTTGAAAGAGCACCAAAAATAGTACCGAAAACCGTTTCTTCCAAAGCCCCGGAGGCCCTGGTTTAATTGCTACGATTTTTTGAAACTTTTGGTTTTGATGGTTTACGACTAAAGGGGGGACCACATGGATTTTTTCAAAAACGGGCCGCGCGCTTCCGATCAATGTAAGCAGACCAGTCGAAGCGCTTTGAAACGCTGATTCCGGGTTGCTAACTGGCTCGGCCGTCACATCGCTCCTTGGCGCAACAGCAGCTCGAAGACCGCGAATCCTCAATTCAGCCAGGGTGGTGGTCCCCCAGGAGGTGTCGTGGCTGATGCTCCACCCGTACGTAGAGTAGCTCTAGCATCTACCTGAGCTGCGATCTGCTGAGACCCGGCCTTGAATGCGACCATTTTTACGTCGAATTTCGCAATCATATCGACCCCCCCCCCCCCTAGATCAACCAGATATATCTCTGAGCGTATTTTTTGCTACCGAAAACGGTTTCTTCCGAGACCCCGGAAGCCCTGGTTTAATTGCTACGATTTTTTGAAACTTTTATTTTTGATGGTTTACGACTAAAGGGGGGAAAACTAAAGGGGGGGACTAAAGGGGGGAAAACAGTTACTTCCGAAGCATCGGAGGCCCTGGTTTAATTCCTACGATTTTTTGAATGTTGCAACTAGGCAGCCCTCGTCGACCAGGCCTTCCAAGCCCGATTCCGCGAGAAATGCTATAACTCACTTAATTTGGTTAGTTTGGTGGTACACCAAGTTTTTGAGTGTCGACGCCAGCGTAGAGACTACAAATAATTTATTCGATCTTCTTCCGCTTTCCGGCTGAAATCACAAAAGATAGCCGCGAAATCAAAAGTCGAATTGCCCGAACCAATATGTACAACAAAAACATTGCAAACAGGAAAACACAAACCAAAATATCTAAATTGTAGGTGACGACCCAGCCGAGCTCGCCGGCCGGCGTTTTCAATTCGGGAAGGCCGCCGGATGCGATAGCGAATTCGGTCCATCTAGGAGTAGTGTTAGGTGTTTTTCTGGGAACGTTGTAGGTAGATTTATTGAAGCCGGATGCTATAACTCACTTAATTAATTTCTCGGCGGCCGAAAAGGGCTTGGCTTTGAGGAGGGCTTGAATTCGGAGGGCACCTTCGGTATACCTGAAAGGCACGATTATTTCTCTCTCACTCTAGCTCTCTCTCTCCCGTCTCTCTCTCTCTCTCTCCCTCTCCCTCTCCCTCTCTCTCCCCCTCTCTCTCTCTTCCCTACTTCGTGTTGTCGAGCATCTCCTCAAGTGCAGCCTTCAGCTTCTTCCCTCCAGCCAACAAATCCTGCCTTCGAACCGGGATCCCCCAACCGTTTTTCTCAAGCACGCGACCGTTTCTGGATCCAAAGTCTTTCAGGATAAAAGTTTACGTACCTGAATTGGTCGGCAAAGAATGGTATCGTAATCATCGGTTTTCCGGCATGTGCGGCCTCCATAATAGAATTGTAGCCACCGTGAGCGATCATGCATTTTAGACGTGGGTGTTCTGAAAGAGAGTTTAGGTTTGGGCTTGGCTTAGGCTTGGGCTTAGGCTTAGGCTTGGGCTTAGGCTCAGGCTTAGACCTAGGCTTAGGCTTAGGCTTAGGCTTAGGCTTAGGCTTAGGCTTAGGCTTAGGCTTAGGCTTAGGCTTAGGCTTAGGCCTAGGCTTAGGCTTAGGTTTAGCCGTTATACTCACTTAATAAAGCACTTTGTGGCGCCCATTGGGTCAGCACAACGTTTCCTGCTCCTTCCGCGAATCGGGGTGACACCTGAATATTTTTTTTTCAAGGGCTTGTAGATTGGCGGTGGCTAACTAGCAGAGATTCTTGGTTGGTGGCGGAGCGCGGAGACCAGCTCCAAAAAGAGTGGACTGACACTATCGTAACGATCGATCTTGGCGATGAAGTGGTGATCGGCGAACGACTTGAAGACGTCGATCAATGTTTTCATGACTTCAGCGGGTAGTTGAGAGGTGTTCACGTTTGAGCCAAAAGAAAAGAAGACCACTCCTTCTTTTCCTTTCTCCATTTCAAGGGCAAACTGCTGGAAATGACGGGCTAATACGAGCAGGCTAGCAGAGATTTTTTAGGAAAGGACAGCCTAGCAGAGATTATTTAGGAAAGGGCAGGCTTACAGAGATTTTTTGAGAAATCCGAGAAATCACCTCATCCAACGGCTTCACGACGCCATTCTCCACCCCCAGCCCACCAATATGAATGATATTAGGGAATATCGGCTTCGGGAAATCGATTAACTCGTCAGTAGCGACAAAGATGACGTCAGACGATCGTTCAATCGAGGTTATCGATGGGAAATCCGGTCTAAAATTGTGTTCACCAAATTTTTCCTTAAGAATCCCTGCTAGCCTGCCCAAATCCCGTTAAAACTTGCCCAAATCGCTTCCGGAACTCGCGATCGATTGGGGCGTAGTGAGAGTAGTAGCCGAAGCCGATCTGATTGGCAAGGTGTTCGATGATGTTCTAGAAAACAAATGGCTGGGTTTTGATGTGTTTCAGTTTCATTAGTGCGCGGAAAAGGCATATTTCACATAACAGATACCTGAAACCGTTCCGAAAACGTTGGGCGATCGCCAAAGTCGACATTTCCGACGGATGGTAGGTAGGAAAGTGGGTGAGGAAGGCCGATAATCCATGACATATGATCCATTATAGGGCAACTAAAAGAGAGAGAAAGAGAGATTAGGAGAGAGAGTGAGAGAGAGAGAGCGTACCTCGATATCCAGAATTTCCGCTTGATCCCCAGATATTCTGCCAATCCGTGCCCGCATCCATTTAGCTGCTCCCCGAAAAACGCGTCAAACTTTTCGGCCTTCAGCTTTTCCAGCTCATCCGCTTTGTCTAGCAGTTCTAAACAGATTTCTCGACATAAATTTCAAATTTTACCTGCGCAACATGTCGTGAACGCCTTCGTGAAGTCGCGCATGGCGCTTGTGTACTAAACGAAAGTGTTGGGAAGGGAGTGAGGGAGGGAACGGAAGAGAGGGAGAAAGACAGAGAGAGAGAGAGAGAGAGAGAGCGAGAGAGATAGAGAGAAAGAGAAATAAACCTACAGTAAGTGTGCTCTCGTCTGCAAACGCGGCCGAAAACCCAGTACCAGCCCGCACCAGTACGTCGCTGAACCCGAAAACCGGCCATTTCCGGGCAAGGTCAGCATTCTTCACCCGGTGCCACATGTTCAGAAAGTCCGGCTCAAACAACACCTAAAATCCGTGGTACTAACTGTTTTCCAAGTCTGTTTAAAACCTAAAAAATCCCGTATTCTGGCTTACCACATCGTGGCCGGCCTTGGCCAACTCGTCGGCGATCCGCCCATTCGAGATCATGTGCGAGGCGGAGATTGTCGGGGCAAAAACGAGGATCTTGTAGGCCGAGGATACGGTAGATAGGGCGCAAAATAGGAGCAGGAGTAGAGAAGTAGACATCGTCTGAAATTTGGAGTGTGAAAAGCTAGATTTTGGTGTTTTTTATACCGGGCAAATAGCGTGTGAAAGAGAGAGAGAGAGAGAGAGAGAGAGAGAGAGAGAGAGAGCGAAGGAAGCGCCCCCCGCTAACGGTCCAGAACCAAGAAACCTACCATGTCCACCGGTCCACTCGTACCACAGTATTGTTGGGCGGGGGTGGCGGGGTGGCTCTTGGATTTTCGGCGTTCATCCCCTACGCATCCCACCTGTTGACGGCCCGAGGCGCGTAGAGAGTAAAGGGCGCAGACGGTGAGAGAGCACTGAGCAAGTATCTTTGGATTTGGATTGATAAGAAAAAATATGGAACAGATGGGATGTGAAAATCCAAAAAATCAGGTGTCGGTGAAATTTACAAAAAAAATTGTAAAAAATTAATTAAAATTGAAGGTAATCTAAATGTATCAAATCTACTGCAAAAATTCAAATGAATTGTATAAGCAGAGTTGCGGGATAAGCTAAGCTTTTGAAGCAGGATTGAATGGCTTCGAAAAGAAAATTGGGCTTAAAAGGTCTGAAAAGAAAGAAATTAATTCTTAGGGTATAAACGAAATAATGGAAGGGCTTCCCGTCAAAAACCGTAGCTGTACTTGCCAAACTCGGGGCCAGAATCCGGGTGTAAAAGCAAGAAAATACCCGCCTTTTTATAGGTGTCATGGCAACGTGAGGGACAGAGAAATAGTTCTCTCTCGCTCTCTCTGTCTCTCGCTCTCTCTCTCGCTCCCAGCCTGAAGAAACTAGAGGAAAATTTCCGGGAAATCACGAACATTGTCCTGTTTTCAGCTGTAACAAGTCGAGAATTTTTTGGCTCGAATATGTCACAGCAAAACGTACACAAAAATAGACATGCCCTGTCCATGAAAATCCTGAAAACGCGCTCGACACCTTCCAAAAAATCTCTGCCAGCCTGCCAAATCCTGGCCATGAAATAGAAATTAAGTAAGGCTTCAAGAATCTCTGCTAGTTGCTCTAATCTCTCGATTTTTTCGAAAAATTTCTGGAATCCAAAACTGACTATGTGCCGCGCAGGGGATTAGGGAGTCCATGTCCGGAACAGATTCTAGCGGATTTTGGAAACTGACGCGTACTTCTTGAGCTGTTGCGACAAATATTTTGCTGACGGCAACACGGAAGCCGTCTTTCACTCTCTCTCTCTGTCTCTCTCTCTCTCTCGCTCTCTCTCTCTCTATCTCGCCTCGGAATTCATAGTTTATTTTGGCACATTTTGTACAAAAATCATTGCAAAACAGGAAATGACGGAAATAGGGAATACGGCAATTATACTTTTTGGAATTCGGGCGGCGGGGTGACGAAGCTGTCGGCTCGGATGTCTTGTTGGAAGATGGAGTTGTCCACGACGGCGTTCTGGGCGTTGAGAGGATCGGACTGGAAACTACGGTATAGTCGCCCTCTCCCTCTCTCTCACCTGATCAAACGGAAACCCGGAGTCGAATCGCATATACTCGTCGAGGTCGAGGCCGCCAGAGCGGTTGGTGTCGAAACCGTAGAAGATGGTCGGGAAGTTTGTTCGTGGGCGGACCAGGAAGCGGACTTTTAGAAGATGGCGGACCTAAAAAGAGTATTGGGAATCCGAGGAATCTTAAAGGACCTTTGCCAGCTGACCTCATTTTGATCCAATCCACCATCTTCATCAATGTCAAACTCTTGGAAAATCCGGCCAAAGTACGCGTTTCTAAAATTTGGCTAAAAACGTGCAACGGCATCTGGCAAACACTACGGTACTGTCAGGCACTTCAGGACTCACCGTAGCTTGTCGGAGTGGCGCTCGTGTTGCTTATGGTGGGCATCGAATTCTTGGCGGGACACGCGACGATCTTCTAAAAAAAAGAAGGTCGGAGCGAGAGAGAGGGAGAGAGAACGAGAGAACGCGAGAGTGGGAGAAAAAGATAGAGAGAGAGAGAGAGAGAGAGAGAGAGAGAACCAACTGTTTGTATCCAAATGCTCGAACTCTGCCCTTCTTTCCCTTTCATAGAGCGGCTCGATGTGCAAAAATTCATCAAAGGACAGTCTCCTATCGTGATTATGGTCTACGCGGAAGAATTTTGTCGCTGGAATTGAGGAATATGCAAAGGAGGATTGATGCTTCAGCCTAATCCGAAGCCAAGCTTAAGCCAAGCCTAAGCCAAGCCGAAGCTTAAGCCTAAGCCCAAGCCTGAAAGCTCGTACCCGGATTCTCTTGAGCCTGGATCATCGGCAGTAGTCTGAATAAAGCTAATATTCCAAATATCGACAGCATTTTTCGTGCGCATTTTTTGCCTAGAAAATGGCTTATATACGCTTTTCCAGGTGTTCGTATCAGCTCCAATTTTCCAGGAAAAGCGTGTTCCACTCGCCCCAATTACCGGCTTTTCCTCGCCGTTCCTTTTTGGCGGCTGTCCGTTGCGTGTTGCCGCGCGTAATTTGTTGTTATCATTGACACTCCATGGCAAAACAAAATCACAAGAAAACCCCATAAAATTTAGGCCAAAATCGTGTTTTTTAGTGTAATTTTGTAAAATAGCCAGAATAATAAATTTACAATTTATTAGGCATTTTATATCTTAGAGGAATTGGGGATTTCGTTGGGAATGTTTAAAAAAGAAAAAAGGAATTTTCAACTTGAAAATCACGCTTTGAATGGGATGGTGCCACTAAAATTTGCATTAATTCTTTGGAATGTGATATGAACAACGTGATGCTAAAATTAATACTTTGAGACAAGGAAAAACGTCGCGTAATCTCATCGACACCGAGAATCAGTATTTGGGGGGTCAAAATAAGATAGAGTACGGTACATTACGTTTGAGTGCGCTACTGTACGGACGAGTACATTGCAGTATCGTGCAGCACATTAGAGTACTCTACGGTACTACTAGTACGTCAGATTACGGGCATCGTACGGTAGCTTATGGTACAGCACGCCCAAGTCCGGTTGAGTATGGTAGCGTCTCGTACTGCCTCGTACCAGAAAAATAACCGAAAATCCAAAAAGATCAAATATTGAAAATGAATGATTAAATACAATAAGATCAGCGTGGCGCGGCCAGTTGGGGTGATTGGGTGGTGAGCAACTTTACAACCTCCGGTGGGGTACGGTGGTGTACGGTAGGGTACGGTAGCCGTTACGGTAGCTAGGCCGGTTTCTTGTGAATTAACGGCTGGATGGCTTCGATGTCGAGCGAGTCGACGCGCTGCACGAGGGTCTGAAATGTTTTGAGGTTACGGTGGGATCGGCGCTTCTTGACGGTCATGAAGTTGGCTTCCAAAAGAATCTCTGCTAGCTTGCCCGGCCTCGAAAATTTATCCTCAAAGAATCACTGCTAGTTACCGCCGCTTCGAAAAGATTTGCTGGGAATATTTTCTTAAAGAATCTCCGCTAGCTTGCTTTTTCCACATCCGGTTTTTCCTCTGCTGGTGAGTGGACGCTGCTGACCCGCCTTTGGCCACCATTCACTTCCGTGATTATCGATTGGCAACTGTCGGCGATTTTTGCGCACTAAAGAGAGGAGTTAGTGAGAGAGAGAAAGAGAGAGAGAGAGAGAGAGAGAGAGAGAGAGAGAGAAAGGGAGAACAAAAACGTACCGAGCCCCGGAATTCCCTGCTGTATCGCGGAGAGGTCCCTGGCTTCCGGTCTGACAATCGCGCGTAAACAGGACGGTAGAGTACAACCTAAAAAAGAGTTTACCTTGTCTCCTCTTTCTCTCCATCACTATCTCTCTCTCTCTCTCTCTCTCTCTCTCTCTCTCTCTGTCTCCACTCACCTCATCCTCCCCGATGACGTTCTCTCCATCATAAACCTGCCCCAACCGGAATTCCGGGCTCACGTACTTCCCGCCCTCAACGTGATTCGAGCAGAAATCTGGATTTTAAAGGGATGGTGACAGCTTGAACTGCCTACCATAGTCAATGGGAGGAGGTGGTGCATTCGGAATCCGATACGGAACCGTCGCGACGGTAAGTGGAAAATCGAGATGCAGGGTCTCGTTGCCTTTTTCGTCTTCCAAGCAGACCTAGAAAAATCTAGGATTTTGAGTGCCTCAAGTAATCTATGCTAGCCTGTCAAAAAATCCATAGATCTCAGCAATTTAGCCCTAAATCGATTCTCCGCTGCCTCAAAAATCTTCGCTAGTTTGCTCTCAAGGGCTCAGCAAGTTCCTAAGAAATCTCTGCTAGCCTGCGCTGGATTCCTCAAAAAACCCTCGAAAACTCACCCGTAAAATGTAATAAATCTGTATCAGCCGGCACACGCCTATCAATGTTGGCGGGACGACGGGGAGGCGAATCGGATGTTCTAACGTCGAATCATATTTACCAGTCGAATTTGCAGCAATGGCCGGGGATCTAAATATTTCTTTTGTTTTTATTATATGGCATTCTCTCTCCCCCTCCCTCCCTCTCTCTCCCACTCTCGCGCTCTCTCTTTCTCTCTCGCTCTCTCTCTCTCTCTATCTCTTAGTTCTTCTGTAAATGACTTACTTGTGCTCGAAAACCGTGCAGACTTGGGATTTGCTTTCACCAAGGACGCCCTTCTCGATGAAGTATTCGACGTGCTAAAAAATTGCATATTTAACCAGGAGAGAGAGAGCGAGAGAAAGATAAAGAGAGAGAGAGAGAGAGAGAGAAAGAAAGAAAGAGAGAGAGCGGGAGAGAGAGCGAGGGAAGGAGCAAAGGCAGGTTCAGAAGCTCTCCGGCCCCTTTAGATGCTTTTCGGCAGATAAATCGGTGAAGGCACCATCCCTTTAAAAGCGTGGTTTGCAAGACATACCTGTGTTAACTTCACGTTGATCACCTGCGTGGAACGCTGCCGGTTCTCCACCTAAAAAGTAAACTTAATTGGCTCTAATCTTTCGCAATCTTTGGTTCTCTCTCGCTCTCTCTCTCTCTTTCTCTGTCTATCTCTCTCTCTTTCTCTCTCTCTCTCTCTCTCTTACCTGTGCTCGTACTCGTATATTCTCCCCGCAAACGTAAGCGGTCCGATCCAGCGTTATCCGCAATGCCAGGGCTCCTCGCTGACAGCACCAACAACACGTCACTTTCCGGTCCTGTCCGGTCAGCGGTTGCTAAATTCAAGGTTTGTTGGTGGAAGTATGATTTCACGACCCCCGTGAAACGCCTAAGCCTGAGCCTAAACCAAGCCTAAGCCTACGCCCATTCGGTTCGTCAACTGACCAAGTATTTCTCCTCCATACAGTCGATATGAGGGCCAATTATTGTAAAATATTTGATGCCTTGAGGGGAGCTCGCGTAGGGGACATCGATGATTACCTGAAAAACAGTTTTCTCAAGAATTCCTGCTAGCTTGGCTTTTCCCAAAGAATCTCTGCTAGCCTGCCGGAACGAATTTTTTAACATTGGCCCTAAATGAGCTCTGTGAAGACACCGCGGCTTCCTCAAAGAATCTCGCAAGCTTACCTAGCTCTCCCTGATGAAATTGTGCTAAATGATCTCTGCTAGCTGCCCCATATTCACAACCCTCTCTTAGCTTCATTCACCACAGAAACCATTTTCCTAAATGGTGTCTGCTAGCTTGCCCTTTTTTCCTTATTTTTGTGTTACATTTAGTAACCAGCCGCTTCCAGCGGCTTCGCCGCTGCAAGCGGCTGGACTTCGGGCTACCCCCTGCACTCCCTCCCCCTCGCCGAAACGCGCGCGGCCTGGCTCACTATGTCCAAAATCACCCCAACCTTCGTCCCCCACCCCTTTTACTAAGGAAAAACTTTCAAAGTTAATTTTAATAATCTAAACTAAAAGTTTTTAATAATTTTTTTATCAGTTTGGGGGGTTTCTGACCACGCTCTATCCGAATCCGAAGAGACCTAAGCTCTAGCTCCTTTCCCCTTCGAGTTGAATCTGGGACATGACGCACAGACAGACAGACGGACAGACACCACAGCAAAATTATTATAGTTGATTCCATTTTCCTAAAGAATCCCTGCCAGCTCACCTTGATGTAATACCGTATCGTCCCGTAGCGACTCTCATACGAACACGGCAACGTCGTCTGGGGCAACGAGAAATGAAACGGAAACTGGTGCATGCCCCTCGGCAGAATCGGGATTGATTCCGAATCGTCGGCTTTATCTGAAAACCCTGGCTTCACTGGGCCTTAAAAATATTTTGGGGTGTTTTGTGCGGGTTTGGCATCGTCAGATTAGTGGGGGTAAAAAATGGATGGCACGCAAAAAAAATTGGATTTGCATGTAAAGGGGCGTATGGTGGAATTTACGTGTCCCTAGTGGTTTCTGCTAGCCTGCCCTTTCCTAAACAATCTCCGCTAGCCTGTCCTTTCCTAAAGAATCTCGGCTAGCCTGCCGTTTTCTAAAGAATCTCTGCTAGCTTGCCCTTTCCAAAGGAAACTCTGCTAGCCTGCCCTTTCCCAAAGAATCTCTGCTAGCCTGCATTTTCCTAAAGAATCCCTGCTGGCCTGCCCTTTCCTAAAGAATCTCTGCTAAGTGTCCTTTCCTAATGAATTTTTGCTAGCCTTCCCTTCACAAGCAAATCCAACCCATAAAAAATGCATAAAAACTAGGGTAAATTAGCATATCCTCAAAAAAATATGGGACATGCCTGGGTCCTGGGGTTCAACGGGGCGATCTGAAACTGTTCATAGCAAAAAAGTAAAAATTTCGTATCTCAGAAACCCTGAAAATGCGACCCACCTTTGCCCCAGATGAGCGTCTTCTCGTCCAACACGTATTGGTCGTCCTTTACCGTACGCCGCTCGCCGGATTTGACAACTTTTAGGATGGCATGCACCTTGCCGCGCAGGAGGACACGGATACCTTAAACAGAGTTTTAGGGTGTTTGGCGGTCAATTCCCCAAAGGATCTCTGCTTGCGTGCCCTATGCAAAAATCTTGCAGAAAGCCTAAGCCTAAACCCAACCTGAGCCTGAGCCTGAGCCTAAGCCTAAGCATGAGCATGAGCACAAGCCTAGGCTTAAGCCTTTGCCTAAGCCGAAGCCAAAGCCGAATCCGAAGCGATTGCCTAATCGAAGCCTAAGCCTAAACTTAAGCCTTGCCTAAGCCTAAAGCAAGGCCAAGCCCAAGCCCAAGCAAGCCAAAGCCTAAGCACCTATACCTGCCTCCCGCCCCAATGATATCCGCTAGCCTAGCGTACCATGTTCGTATTTTTAGCTCCGAAATGGCCTCTGCTAGCTACCCCCCAAAACGCACCCCTAATCTTGACGTTCTCCGTATTCTCGAGCAGCACGGTCCCCTGTAGCTGTTCTCCGGCATAGTAGACGTCCTTCTGGAGACGAATATCGAATGACGAGATATAATCCATGATCTGGCAGCTCTGTCCGTAGCCCTGAAGGCCACCGTCTTCCGTTTCTGTTCCGTCGTCCCGGCTGCAGTTCCCGGCAGCTACGATGGCCACCCGGGGTTCGACCTGTAACGAAGGAATTTTGCATAAATCGTATCGTAAAATGTGATTAAAAGGCTGGGAAGGCAAAGGTTAGACACGCCGGACTCTTTCGTGAGTTGGAGAGAGTAAGTGAGAGAGAGAGAGAGAGAGAGAGAGAGAGAGAGAGAGAGAGCGAAAGAGGAAGACAGAGAGATTATTCCAAAAACTCTAAAGATACAGTGACACCTAGACTTCTTCGATTTGATGCCCTCACCAGCGGCGCGATATTCTCCAACAATTTCTGGCACATTGCGGCCGCCATCTGGGCCACCGTTCAGTGAATTATCGCGTTGATTTGGGGTCCCAAGCGGCAAGGGCGACCCAAATGTTCCGCGAGAATACGGTCGCTGTGTAGCGGAATTTAATGGAAAACTGCGGTTGAAACCCGCGTGGGCCTGGCAGTACGGTCGACAGTAGCGTAGTGGAATTTACAGCGCCGGAAATGCAAATGCCGCAGTAGAGTATTGCCGTGAAATATCAGCAAAATCAAGGAATAGGTATGAGAACTTGGGTGTCGCTAGGAGCGTCGCGTCGCCCAAAAAAGTGGGCTGAAGAAGCGTGCCACAATTTCCGGCGGCCGCCGTTGTTAGCTTCTTGTCGGAATGGGGGAGAGGGGAAAAGATGTTTTTTTTTCCGCAAAGAATCACTGCAGGCTTGCCTTAGGCTTAGCGTAGGCTTAGGCTTCAGCGTTCCGTCCAGAGTAGCATTCCGGCGTTCCGTTCCGGTAATGACGGCAGGGCTCAGCTGGCGCGTGGAAGTGGTCAGGGGCTATCTGCCTCCGTCCGCCCC
Organism: Mesorhabditis spiculigera; assembly: GCA_958295435.1. Taxonomy (NCBI): domain Eukaryota; kingdom Metazoa; phylum Nematoda; class Chromadorea; order Rhabditida; family Rhabditidae; genus Mesorhabditis; species Mesorhabditis spiculigera. The sequence goes on from CATQJA010002206.1 coordinate 14,400, forward strand.
ACCGGAATACCCTGGGGGCCAAAGTGCCGACAGGGAGTGGCCCTCGGGATCCATCATCCATGGCAAACCCCCAGGAAAAACTGGAAATATACCCCTGGAAAATCAGGGGTTGAGGGGGGTCGTCAATCTTCAGGGTTGCGACTGCAGCTGTTTCAAAGAGACTTGGAAAAGCGGATCCGGGACTGGACGCTGTTTGTCAATGGCTAGGAATCTCAATCAGAATCGACCCCATCCATCCACTAGGTCTCCACGGCTACGCGGTACGCCTAGTAACGCGGATTAGAGAGAATTCAGGTTTTTGGATTCGTTTAAACAGTGTCGGGAGCGAGTGAGCAAAAGAGAGAGCGAGAGAGATACAGGCAGGGAGATAGAGAGCGAGCGGGAGGCAGAGTGAGAGAGAGCGAGAAAGACATATAGATTGAAGGCAAAAAATTGTTATTTGGTTTACGAGATAACGCAAAAAGGAGAGACAGATAGAGAGTGAGAGAGAGAGAAAGAGAAAAATTTTGCTTCACAAATACAGCTGTACGACTACAAATTACACCCCTGAACGCCGAAAATCGTTTTGTGCCAGCCTCTGGAATCTCACGAAATTATTTTGAGCAAGAAAACGCAAAAAATGACAAAGCCCCCTTCAAAAGCCCCCAATATGGGCTTTACAAGCGCTCGGGGCGAGCGCCAGGGTGACGATGCCGTCCCCGAAGAAGTGATGCTTTTAATAGCGGATGAAATGGGGGTGGTGGATGTGTTGTTGTGTGTGTCGGCTTTGGAAAAAGGGAAAAGGGTCCCACCCCGATATCTGCTACCCCTTTTCCCCCATTTGGCCAGAAGCCATGGCAACTCGGAGGGGGGAGCGATGCCCAAGTGGGGGTATTTTGGGTGGGAATTTCGATGGAAAAATTAGGCTAGCAAAGATTCTTTAGCAAAGGGCAGGCTAGCAGATATTCTTTAGGAAAGGGCAGGCTAGCAGAGATTCTTTAGGGAGGCTGGCCAAGTGCTGTATCGAGAAATCAAATCGTCATTAAGGCAGCAGGCAAGCTAGCAGTGATCATTAGGGAAGGCATGCCGAAGCAGACCGAGAGCTATAGAAGAAAGAGAGAGAGAGAGAGAGAGAGAGAGAGAGAAACCGAAAGAGAAATAAATACACGCTTCAAAGTTCTGCTCAGAATTAGGCAAGTTTTTCCTGGAGTCGTGAAGCCGGCTCGGGGTTTCAGCTCGAGCCCGGCCGGGGTCGTGTGCCCGTAAATGCAATTCAGACCCCGGGGAGAGCTGAGGGTAGAAGCCTGAGCCCAGAGGGGAGAATCAGATGAAAACAGAATAAAAGAAGGTGGCGGAAGGGAATGAGAGCCACACCACGTCTCCGCGGCAACTCTCAAACAACACACTAGATCTTCACACGATGTGGATTTTTCTCGGTTTCCCCAAGAACATCTGATAGCCTTCTCTTTGCTAAGGAATCTCTGCTAGCCTGCCCTTTCCTAAAGAATCTCTGCTAGCCTGCCCTTTCCTAAAGAATCTCTGCTAGCCTGCCCTGTCCTAAAAAATTTTTTCTAGCCTGCCCTTTCCTTAAGGATCTCTGCTAGCCTTCCTCAAAGCTGCCAAAAACGGTCAAAAGTTTCGAAAAGAACAGAAATTTTCGAAAATAGACCCGTTTTCCGGCGGGTTCGAATTCTGTTTTGAGGCTGAAAAATGGAGCGCGCCGGAGAAGCTGAAGATGTTTTTTCCCCAAACGAAACGAAGCAATTCTCACCCCGTTGGAGTCCCAGCCTTGGGTACCAAGAGATTCCATAGGGGTCGTCGTCCCCCGAGATTTCCGGATGAGAGCGAGAGAGAGAGAGGGAGAGAGAGAGAGAGAGAGAGAGAGAGAGAAAAGCTGAACCCCATTTGGCCGGGTGCCGACACCCGGGGGCCAAAGTGGTGCCCCTGCAGGAAAGAAAAGAGAAAAAACTAGGAGAGGACACTCAAGAGTCCACAATTTCTTGACTGCGCTGGGAAAACAATTCCATTGATTTTGGCGGAAAACTTGGCAAAGGATCTCTGCTGGCTTAGGCTTAAACTTGGCTTAGGCTCAGGCTCAGGCGTAGGCTTAGGCTTAGGTGTAGGCTTGGCTTAGGCTTCGGCGTAGAATTGAGCTTCGGCTTAGGCTTTGCTTTAGGCTTACGCTTGGGCTCAGGCTTAGGCTAGGCTTTGGCTTAGATTTAGCTTAGGCAGTTTGGACACGAAAACTCAAACCAAACCAATTAAAAACATGCTGAGAATCGTCCTCATCAAGTTTACTGTACTTTCCTGCAGCCAAAAGCCCCATTTTTACGTGTAAAATTATCGAGAAAATTTCAGGGGGATGGCAACTTCTAATTACCCCCCGGCTCAGCAAATAAGCCAGGGTGTCACCGCGCGAAAAAATGGCTGAAAGGGGCCCTCGAAAATAGCCGAGCCCGGGGGGCAGAAGGCGGCAATTAATTCCGCAACACTACAAATGGCAATTTCCTGGGGGTTGGGGGTCTCGAAGGGAAGGCCTGGGACGGGAGGAGGGCGCCGAAGCCTGGGGGTACACCAATTTCCTGGGCTCGGAAATTGGGAGTGGTTTAAAGGGGTTGGTGAAGGGAGTAGGCGAGTAGATGCGGCGGCTTGATAATTAGGCTTAGGCTTAGGCTTAGGCTTAGGGTTAGGCTTAGGCCTCGGCTAAGGCTTAGGTTCAGGCTCAGGCTAAGGCTTAGACTAAGCTTCAAAAATGGCTTTGCAATGCCTTTAAAAATTTAGCATCAATTTTGTCGGCCGAGCCATGCCACCCTAAAATGTGCCCCCATTCCCCTTGCTGCTGCTCCGATTTGTTCGCGTGGCCGAGTTCGAGACGCCCGACCGGAAGTGGTGCTCCCTCGCCTCGGCCCGCAAGGAGGTTCTGCGCACTCGGCTCGTGGTGGAGCTCAGAACCTAAGGCCAGACGAGAATTTGCAGATGCTTCGGCTTAAGATAAGGCTTAGGCTTAGGCTTGGACTTGGCTTAGGCTTAGGCTTGGACTTGGGGTTGGGATTATGCCTAGCGTGGGCTTATGCTTAGGCATAGGCTTAAGCTTAGGCTTAGGCTGAGACTTAGGCTTAGGCATGGGAATGGCCTTAGGTTTAGGCTTAGGCTTAGGCATGATCTTAGGCTTGGGCTTAGGCATAGGTCTAGGCTTAGGCTTCTGCTTAGGCTTAGACTTAGGCTTAGGCTTAGGCTTAGGCTTAGGCTTAGGCTTAGACTTAGGCTTAGGCTTAGGCTTAGGCTTAGGCTTAGGCGGCTTCACCCAAAAGCCAAGACAATAATTTGGAAATGGAAATTCAATTGGCGGGGGTGAAAATGGGGGAATTGGGCGGCTTTTTGCGGGTAAACGCGCCCTCCCCCTCTGGATGGCTGTGGTCGGTGCCTAATAAAGGGCGAAATTGTGGCTTTTCGTGTGTGGCGTGGGACACGGGGGTCTAGCGGAGGACGAGGCGGAGGAGGCGGGACGGATGAATGGCCTGAGGGCACATTCGGGACCCACAGCCACCACACACCCACACACAATTGATTATCCGGGGGTGTGGATGGGAGCCGGGAAAACAGGGAGCAAGAGCTCGGAAATTGATTCAAGGGATATGTGCGGCTAATTTTTTTGTCTTGACTTCTGGCGAAAATAAAAAATCAGACTCAATTTTCGGAGGAAGAAGCTGTTACTGTCCCTTTAAAGGCACGAAACACTGTTAAAAGCTCGAATTCGAAGCCTAAGCCTAAGCCTAATCCGAAACCTAAGCCAAGCCTAAGCCTAAGCATAAACCTAAGTCTAGTCCGAAAGCTAAGCCCAAGCCCAAGGGTCGGCTAGCAGAAACGCTTTGCGGAATAACCTACGACGCCAGGGCTGCGGACAGATATTGGGAATATCGAAATCCCCTGAAAAACAAGAGATATCGCGAAAAAGGGGGATTAGCAGGTGAGCTGGGCCCTGACAGGATTCGCATCTGAATGGCGCAGCGGGAAAATAAAGCAAACTGGGGGAATTGTACAAAATTTCTAAAGATGGGCATAGGCGAGGCTTAGGCTTAGGCTTAGACTTAGGCTTAGGCTTAGGCTTAGGCTTAGGCTTAGGCTTAGGCTTAGACTTAGGCTTAGGCTTAGACTTAGGCTTAGGCTTAGGCTTAGGTTTAGGCTTAGGCTTAGGCTTAGGCTTAGGCTTAGGCTCAGGCTTAGGCTTAGAGTTAGGCTTAGCGAGTGCAGGGCACGTGGGCCCTTCATTCTACCCAAAAATGGTTGAAGACCCAAAAACACTCGAAAAACCGTCTTCATCGAATCGAAGGGCACCGTCCTGAGGCCCAAAACAAGAGCCCACCACACCCGGGGGGTAATAACCGTCGGGGAATTGGGTTGGTGGTGGCTTTTTTGCGCCTTGTGGGCCCTAAAAAGGCCCAGGGGGCCAGAAATAATGAGGGTTGTGGGGGGTATTGGCTGGGTGGAAACATGTGGTGAAACGGCGTATGGGCCCAGTTGGCTATCTTTGTGGAGTCGAAAATCTCTAGGTTTGACGTGGCCATGTGGTACCGATTATAGGTAATCGGGGGATGGTTTTGATCTCTAGCTCTCTCGCTCTCTCGCTCTCTCTCTCTATCTCTCTCTCTCTCTCGTCTATGCGCTATCATTTTAAAAAGGTAGAGAGAGAGAGAGAGAGAGAGAGAGAGATAGCGATAAACAGAGAACAAGAGACATAGCGAGAGCGGAGAGAGGGGCGTGAGAGAGCAAGAGATAGTGAGGGCGAGAACGAGAGAAAGCTAAATCAAAGAATTGCGTAAAAATCGTGTTTTCCAGTAGTTTTTCGTAGGCCTCAACTCCGGACCTGGGCACACCGAGTCGACGAGGGGCTTAGGACCAAATATGAAGTGTCGGGCGGGAAGGTGAAGAGAGAGAGAGAGAGAGAGAGAGAGAGAGAGTGAGCATGAGTATGCAGTGTGTTTGGCTGGGTGGATGAAATATAATACTGGCGGCGTCTGACTGGTGGTGGGGTCGAGTCCGAAGTGCCCCCAGGGCACCGAATTCTGCCAGCCCCTCTCTCCTGGAGGCCTGGGTTGGGTACGTCTACTCGACCCGATGACGTGTCAGATTCTTTCCGGTTTTCTTCGAAAGTTGGTGTCGAATTTCGTGGTCTGGGAGTTTTGCTTTGATGCCAAAAGCAAAGACAGGATGGTGAAAAACCCGGGCTCGTCGTCGGAAATACTTTGCATCACATTTTCAAGGGACTGCGAAGGCTAGGAAATGTTGGACGAGAAAATTCTGATGCGGTTTTTGCTAGGCTTTGAGAAGGTATACTTAAGAAATACTCGCCTTGGAGCTTTCACGGTTTTCTGCATGCCACCCCGCCAGGAAAAATCAAACAATTAAAAATAATTAAAACGGATAATTTGGTACACATGTCATTTTTGTGTGCTTTATGAGTTGCCTTTAGACAATTTACCCGTTTCCGGCGTATCGACTCGCGAAAGTGGTTGAGCATCGTGGAGTTGTGGGGTGGCCCGTTTTTCTACTGCATACCTAAAAGCATGCCATCTTTTTGAAGTTTTTCAGCTAAAAATCAAAGTTTAAAGTGAAGCATAGATTCAACAAAACGGTAGAAAATCAAAGGTAGCCGGAAAGCCAGAATAAATCCGTGTAGCCGCGTTGCGAGAGCTTACGTGTAGGCTTGGCTTAGGCTTAGGCTTAGGCTTAGGCTTAGGCTTAGGCTTAGGCTTAGGCTTAGGCTTAGGCTTAGGCTTAGGCTTAGGCGTAGGCTTGGCTTAGGCTTAGGCTTAGGCTTGGCTTAGGCTTAGGCTTAACCCTATGCAGCCAGGCAAAACTAAAAAATGCCATAATGTTTAGAATCCAAAACAACCGAAAAGCCTGAAAAAATCCGGAAAACCGAATGACGAGCTCCTGGCCCAGAACGGTGGCGAGCTGCCCAGAAAAGGGTCAATTCCGGGAATTGCATTTGGGCACCGGGTGCAACAACCTGGGCCCTAAAAATGACGAAGAGAAGCCGAAAAAACCTCGCAAGAAAAAGACATTTTAGGGAATTTTGGAGATCTTAAAGGTATTTCGAAGGGAGAATCGACGGCAAACCTTTTTTTGAGGCAGGCTAGCAGAGATTCTTCGGGAAAGAGCAGGCTTACAGAGATTCCTGGGGAATGACTAATGTAACCCAGACGTCCAAACTCGATTAACTCGAGTTAAAGTCATCTGAATCCATTGGATGAGCTCCTTCTCCCGAGTTTTGAGTGAGTGGGTTTGGTTCCGGGGTGTGTGTGGGTGCTCCCTTCTTGGCATCTTCTTTTTGGGGGTCCAAGGGGAATTCTTGTGGCCCATTCATAAGTCATTCTTGGCCACGGGAAAGACGGCTGGGAGGAACCCACTCGAGACCCTCGAGGATGACCGCTTTTTTGGAAGTGGAACGAGTATGGAAACGTAGTCTGGGCCTTGATCTTGCCTCAAGAATCTCTGGTAGGCAAGAATCTCTGCTAGCCTGCCCTTTCCGAAAGAATCTCTGCTAGCCTGCCCTTTCCTAAAGAATCTCTGCTAGCCTGTCCTTTCCTAAAGAATCTCTGCTAGCCTGCCCTTTCCTAAAGAATCTCTGCTAGCCTGCCTTTTCCTAAAGAATCTCTGCTTGCTTGCCTTTTTCCAAACAATTGATGCTAACCCGCCAAAAATTATTAATAAAATCGATAAAAATATTACTTTGAGGAGACGAGAAAGTGAATCCCCACCTGCCAGTGGCCCAACCAATTTGTGGGCCCTAAGCCGGGCAGCGGCCCAGATTTTTGGCGCCGGATTATCCGCCGGCGCCTCACTCACAATAATATCTTTCCAATGCCATTTTGTGATTTTACTGTTCTTGAATTACTTTATTATAAAATACAGCTTTGGAAAATTTATTTGGTGTGAATTTCCAGAAAAATGACAAATACCCGTATACTGCAATCAGCACAAATATTCAAGATAAGCAAAAAACAGAAATCAAGAATAGGCTTGGCAAGAAAAAAATACCCGTCTTAGAGGGATATAAAAAATCGAGGTAGCAAGTCATACTGTACATACTGTAGATACGGTAGGTGTAAACAGTTCACCACCGGAATCTTCGACCTAATAACTCGAAAAGTTTGGAGTTATAGGGGAGAAGCTGGATTCTCATCTTCTCACGAGTGGCTGGGGAGACTGGGCGATGAGCACGACCCTAAAAATCAGAGATGGAGCTCGTAGTCTGTAGCTACTCGTCCGTCCTTTCCTAACCTATCTCTGCTAGCCTGCCCTTTCCTAAAGAATCTCTGCTAGTCTGTCTGCTCCTAAGGAATCGCTGCTAACATGCCCTTTCCTCAAGAATATCTGCTAGCCTGCCCACCTTAGAATCTCCAAGACAGTGCACAGCTCTTCCGGCGCTCCTTCGAAAGCAGAAAAATCCTTTGTGCGGATCCCAGACAAGTGAAGCGGCTTCGATTTGACTTGGAAGGCCCAGGAACTTCTCGATGGCGCGGAGCTAAAAAAATTTCACTGGATTCCGCAAGAATCTCTGCTAGCATGCCCTTTCCTAAAGAATCCCTGCTAATTCGCCCCCAAACCTACCTCCGGCAGCGGCTCCATCGCGAATTTGTCGCCATCAACCACGTGGATTTGTGAGAGCGGAAAGTATTTTAGCCAGTTTCTAAACATCGTTTTTGAACTACAGTTCTACGGTACCTGAGGTGTATCTCGTACAACGAATTCCGTAGCGGCTTGTAGTTTGTGGCCAATCGATTGGTGCCATTTTGGAAGATGACGTCCTCGAATTGAGGCAGTGATTTGCCAAGTTCAAGGCGGTTGTAGTAGACCTGGAATTGCATGGCTAGAAAGGGAACGAGATAGCGAGAGAGAGAGAGAGAGAGAGAGAGAGAGAGAGAGAGCGAGAGAGACTGAAAGAGAGCGAGTGAGAGATAGTGAGAGAAGGAGAGAAAGATAAGGAGAGAGCGAGGGAGAAAGCCAGACAGCTTTAAAATACCTGCGTAAAATCACTGATCGTCCGCACCACCGGCTCTCGGAGTATCAATAAAATCTTCATTTTTGGGTCCATCTCATAAACCCTCCGAGGGCAAACCAATGACGGGAAATATGCCGGCGTTTTCTCGATGGTGACCTGAAATCTACGTGAAATTTAGTATTTTTAGGCCCATTCTCGAGAATTCCAAAAATTTCCTACGGTACATTTTCACCGCCGCAGCCGCTTTAAAACAAAATTTCCTACCTCGTGCGCAAAGCTGAGCGGCATCTGCTCCTTGTACCAATCGATACCCCTGACGAAAGTGTCGTTCCGGTCGAAGAAGTGCACCTGGAAAGCGTTGAAATTGGCTTGATATGGACAAGCAAGGGCTGGAGCAAGGTCCCCTCAGGACATATGGATTGTAGGGCTTAAGGAAATGGTGAAGAGCAAACTCACCTCCCTCCTAGCCGCTTTGATCATAGGGTGTAGGGCTAGTGAATCGACCAGTGCACGAGTCCCTCCCTGAAAGGCGACAGTAATTACTATTAGAAGGTTGATTAAGCTTAGGCTTAGGCTTAGGCTTAGGCTTAGGCTTAGGCTTAGGCTTAGGCATAGGCTTAGGCTTAGGCTTAGGCTTAGGATTAGACTTAGGCTTAGGCTTAGGCTTAGACTTAGGCTTAGGCTTAGGCTTAGGCTTAGGCTTAGGCTTAGGCTTAGGCTTAGGCTTAGGCTTAGGCTTAGACTTAGGCTTAGGCTTTCACGTAGGTTTAGGCTTAGGCTTAGGCTTAGGCTTTCACGTAGGTTAGGCTTAGGATTAGGCTTAGGCTTAAGCTTAGGTTTCCACGTAGGCTTAGGCTTAGGTTTAGGCTTAGGCTTAGGCTTAGGCTTTCACGTAGGTTTAGGCTTAGGCTTAGGCTTAGGCTTTCACGTAGGTTAGGCTTAGGTTTAGGCTTAGGCTTTGGCGTAGGCTTAGGCTTAGACATGGGCTTAGGCTTAGGTTTAAGCTTAGGCTTAGGCTTAGGCCTAAGCTTAGACTTTGGATAGGTTTTGGCTTAGGCTTAGTGTAGGTTTGGGCTTAGGCTTGGGCCTAGAATTGAGCTTACCTTTCTGGCCCCGATGATCAAGCATTTAGGGAGTCGATGCTTTTTCAGTTCGAAGTGGAGGCTGAATTTTGCTTTTAGGGGGCCTAAAAGCCAGAACAACTTGTCATTTGGCTTCTCCCCATCGTGGACTTCATAGCGGTCGGGGTCAGGGCTCCCGTACGAGATCAGCGAGATTTGAACGAGCGCCAGGATCGAGAGGACGGCGCATAGGTAGATGAAGAGGTGCAGGGCGCAGCGGGGCATGATTTACATTTTGCTAAAAAATAATTTGGTCAGGCAGAGGGCAGAGAAAGAGTGACAGCGTGAGCACAAGAGAGCGCAAATCAGCGAAACACGATAGAGCTTGCTGGAGGCAAGGCAGGAAGACGAAGAAAGCGAGAGCAGGTGAGAGATAACGAGGGTCTCAGCAGAAGTAACATATCAAGAAAAGCCTAATAGTAAGGCTGGCAAAGTCAAGCGCGAAGTCAAAGTTCAAACCAACGAGTGAAGCCAGCTGTTTCTACACTGAAAAATCTGTCGGATTCACACAAGCGGAAAGTCGGCGTCGCCCATCGCCGGCGAGAATCAGGAATCAGATGACGGCCGGATTTTCCGCTTGGATTCCGTCTTTGCGGCCGTTTCTCGTGGGCAAGGTGCCAATTTGCATGTGGGTATACAGATATTTTCTCGAAAGCCCCTGCCCTAAACGAGTCGGCCTCTCGGCTCGAAAAAGTTGCACATCAAATGGGATGTCACCAAAAATGAGTAGCGTTGACATGGCGGGTGATGGGTGGATTCAGAAATGCATTCAGGGATGGGATGAGCAGGCGAAAGGAGAGCGAGAGAGCCGAACAGAAAGAGAGAGAGAGAGAGAGAGAGAGAGAGAGAGAGAGAGAGAGAGAGGGAGAGAGGGGTGGCAGAGAGTGAGTTAGAAGGCTTTTCAAAACCGAAAGTCCCAGTTTTCCACCCGTAAAGAATCGTACAACCAAGGGTCCGTGGTCGCGAGCTTGGGGCAATAAATCCCGCAAAGTTTACCCAAAAAAACGGGGGACCTAGAGCCCCTAGCCAGCCGATCGCACATTTTGTGTTTACATAATCGGGATCGGGGGGCAAGGCGACGACGACATCGTGTTGGGAGCCGGGCGAAGACGCGAAAACTGGCATAAAGTGGGAAAATGAGGGCCAGAAAACGTCAAAAAAAGTGGGGTAAGAGGTTTTTGCGTATTTTTCGAATTTTTCAATTTAAAAAATTTTTGATAACTTTCTAGCAATCAAAAACTACTCAAAACACTATAAAATACATAATCAACATAGACGAGAAAAGAAAATGATTGCCCGCCCTGCCAAAAATCTTCCGTCGTTAACGCTCCAGAAACAAATCAGTGGGTCTATCATGCATCGGCATGTCTATCGGCATGAAAAATTATTGCTGCAGAAATAACGTTCAACAAGAAGCTCAGGTAAACCTCAAAAAGCTGAAAATACCTTATCTAAAAGCTCGATCAGGTGGATGGGCCGCGTGAATGGTATTGCCAGCCGAGAAGCCAATGGCCCCGGTGGCCACCTGTCACCCCGGAGGGTCTTTTGTTAGCTGCTGAGCTTCAAAGGATTTCGCCATATAGTGGAATCAAAAAAGTAAAAACAAGAGCGAGAGAGTGGTAGAAAGCAACACACAGATGGCGAGAGAGAGAGAGAGAGAAAGAAAGAGAGTGAGATAGTGGCGAGAGAGAATGAATGAGAGAATGAGAGAGAGAAAGCGATAGAGCGCGAGCGAGCTAGAGAGACAAAGAGCGAAAGAGAGAAAGAAAGAGGCTAGGTATTTCTGGCAGAAAATCTTTGCTAGCTTTCCCCTGGAGCCAGATCGAGAAAAAAGAGAGAGAGAGAGACAGAGAGAGACCAAGAACGCGGAAAAGCTTGCCGAATCAGTAAAAACCAGTTGGTAGCCAACCGGAATTTGTATCAACCCGTAGTACCCGCCGACCTCCTAATATCCCGGGTTATTTGCCCTCTACTGATCGCTGAAGGGCCCTAATATGACTACGGTAAGTACGGTTGAAGGGGCGCGCGGCGGGACCCCTGAATATTAAGGACCCCGCGGGGCACCACTTCCGGGGGCCACGGATCCAATATAGCGGCTCAGATTAATATCCCGGGCTTCTTGGAAGTAATATTGAATTAGTGGAGTTTGATTAATAAAGTTTTAAGTGCGGGCAGACTAGCGGAGATTCGTGAGGAAGTAAACCTTCCGGGTCAGGTTTGCTAAAAAAGGGTAAATTTGTCTCCGCAAAGCCTATTAAGTGCCTGGGGGATTGCGATTAAGTGGGTTTTTAGATAGAGATAGCGAGAGAGATAGAGAGAGTGAGAGAGAGAGAGAGAAATGAGAAATGCTCGATAAACAAAGTGCGGTCTGGGTTGTTCTAGGCTTAGGCATAGGCTTAGGCTTAGGCTTAGGCTTAGGCTTGGTTTCGGCTTAGGCTTAGGCTAAGGCTTAGCTTAGGCATAGGCTTAGGCTTAGTCTTAGGCTTGGCTTAGGCGTGGCTTAGACTCGGTTTAGGCTTGCTTAGGCTTAGGCTAGCCTTGGGCAAAAATTTCTATTCTCTTTAGTACTTCTTGTAGCCACAGAATTGTCATAAAAAATCGAATTTTGGATTTGCTAGCCCAACCACTCTCCCTGAAGAATTATTTGACCTAGCGGTGCGTGTCGGTTTCCGAAAACTGGGCGGGTATATTTGCATCCAAATCCGCCCACCGGCACCCATTATGAGGGGATGATGGGCCGATTCCATTACACAACAATAGACGCTGTATACGCGCGCGACCTTGGCTGACCGCGCGGATTTTCCCGGGGCGCTCTTTATGGTGTGGCGGAGGCATGAAAAGTCTTGAACATTCCACGGCATCAAGTAAAAATTGGAAGATCAAGTAATTGTTATTTTATTTGGATAAATCAGAGTGGTAAATATAAGGTGAAAATTGAGTTAAAAACCCCAAAAAAATTGTAATTAGCGTCCGTTTAAATCACCGCTGTTTGAAGAATGGTTGCCAAATGAAAAGCTTGTGTTTTTCGGAGCGTCCCAGAAGGCTAGACCCAAAAGCTAATCCCCCAGCATGCCAGGTGATTTTGGGAGCCCAAAAAAGCCGAGTGAGAGTGATAGATAGTGAGAGAGATAGAGAGCGAGGATGAGAGGGCGGGAAATAGGGAGAGTGAGAGAGCGAGAGAGAGAGAGAATAAGAGGGCGAGAGAGCAAGAGAGATCGAGCGAGAGAGAGAGAAAACGAGAAAGTTTAAAACATCCAGGCATATTTATTTTTTGCGTGTTATCATGTACCCTCCAAGAATTTTCGGTTCCGCTTTTCTTTAGAAGCCCAAAAACGCTTCAAAATTCTAAAAATAAATATTATGCTGATAGCTAGTCATGTCAGATAGTGAGTGGGACTGAATTGAGTGACCAGCCTAGAGGGGAGGGTGGCTGTTCCGGCCATGGCCCGTGCCCCCTGAGGTGTTACAGCTTTTCGGATGTCTGTTCTCTCTCTCTCTCTCTCTATCTCTCTCTCTCTCTCTCCCTCTTTCTCCTTCCCTTACAGCTCGTCCGGTAACGGTCATTCCTCACAAATTGTCTCTGCTCGCCCCCCATCCTGGCACGACATGAGTTTGATTTATGGTAGAACAACTATGGGGCGAACAAGTGGGTGCTCGGCCATTTTTAAAGGGATGGTCAAGTCAAATGTTGTGGAGAACGAGAGAGAGCGAGGAAGAGAAAGAAAGAGAGAGACAGACGGAGAGTGAGAGAGAGAGACAGAGAGAGAAGGAGAGAGAAGGAGAGAGCGAGAGCTAGAGAGAGCTTAATGTCCATTTTCCAAACCGCGAAGCCAAAAAATACAAGCCACGAAAGCCAACTCAAGAAATCAGATCGGAGCAACAGATGCGCGCGCCCCAAAGGGTCCCTGCTGGGCGTCCGCCCTCCTGACCACGTTTATTTGGGCCAGTAGGGCCACACCCCAGCAAAAAGTCTCGTTCCGAGGGCCACCGATCCCCCGTTCCGGGCCTCCGGATGCTAATTGGGACATGTGGCTTCGGGTTTCGGGCGGATCGGTGGCGTCAAGGCGGAAAGTGTCGTGTCCACGGTCATAACGAAACTACGAAAATCAGCTTGCCGCTTTGTTGCGCGGAAGGTCAAAAAGGAAACATAGAATACTTGAATGCAAAAATTCGTTTTAAAGGGATTAAAAAATCAACGGATTAAGAAAGAGGAAAATTTTGTTAGGCGAGTTCCATTAGTTGTCTCATGCTCTTTTTCTCGCTCACCCCACGTCTCTTTCTGTTGCTCTCTCTCTCTCTCTCTCTCTCTCTCTGTCTCGTTCTCTCTCTTTCTCTCGTTCTCTCTCTCTCTCTCAGCTCTCTCTCTTTTTATTCGACGAAGGTTTTGCCTGAAATTCCATTTACAGCACACCAAGACTATTTTGAACTCCGTGATGCCCTCCAGCCCGACAACACACATGTTTCCTCTTTGGCTCGACAAGTGCTTCTTTTCTGCTCCTTTAAAGGGATCGCCACTTCAGGGAAGGGGCGCCAACTATGAAGAAGTGGGGCGACTAGCCGGTCAGATAGCGATGACCACTTTTTTGCTAGAAATGATATTTTACTTGCGGCAGATCCCACTCGCTCACTCTCTCTTGCTTTCTATCTCTCTATCTCTCTGTCTATCTCTCTCTGTATTTATTTCCGTTGCGTAATGGTTTATTTCGGCCGCAGATAAACACCCTTCTTCGTGATCCTAGATCCGCTTGTTTACCACCTGTCATCTGAAGCGGCGCGTACACCCCAGAGCGGATGCGGAGGAGACCAGCCAAAATTTCCAGAAGGGGAGAAAAGCTCCTCTCGTTTTGATCAATCAATGATCTTTTTCTAGCTCTCTCTCCCTCTCTCCGTCTCTCTCTCCCTCTCTCTCTCTACCTCCCTTGCTATCCACCACTTGTTTCACACCTTCAGACGAACCACCAGCCTGGGGGCAAAGACACGGGTGTCGCCTTCCGCCAAAATCCTAATCACTCCCGTCAACAAGGTGTTGAATGGAAAGGGACACCGCCTGGGGGGAACTTTAGAATCCGGAAAAGGATTCCACAATGTTTCATGGTGACTGTAAAGTTCCTGTTTTCTCTCAAATTTTGCGCTTCTAACAATTTTAATCAGATGGGCTCTGATGAGTCTCTTTCTCTCTCTCTCTCTCTCTCTCTCTCTCTCTCTCTCTCTCTCTCTTTCTCTCTCTCTCTCGCTCTCTCTCGTTCACCCTCTCTGTTCCCCCGCACTCTATTGCACAGGATTTCTCGCACTCTCCTTCCTTTTCACTATCTCTCGTTCTCTGTTTTGCTCTCTATGTCTCTCTCTCAATCTCTTTAAATCTGTCTCTCTCGCTCGCTCGGGTTCTAGCGCTTTCAAGTCTTTCAAGTTCAAGTCAAGTCAACTCTCAAGTCAGTACAAAATTACATAAAAATCGTAAATTTTGAAGCAAATTTATGTGCGATTTTATTGTAGACACTTGCGCTTCGATGACCCTTTAAAGTCCCAAAATTATTTTTCTTCCCTTACCCATTGGAATGCGGGGAATCTTGTTTAGCTATAGGGCCCTCTGATCGGGCACAGTTGTTTGGTATTGCCATTTGTTTGGCAATGAAAAAGGAGCGGAGAGAGAGAAAGAGAGAGTGAGAGAGAAAGAGAAAGAAAGACCGCCAGAAAAATGCGATGATGTCAATGGGACGATCGAATGAGTGGTGCGCCTGGGGGGCATTCCAGCACCTGTAGAGGGGGGCTTTTCGCCTTTTTGTTGCTGCTTGGGGCATGTGTTCTCGACTATTTTGTCTCTCTCCCTCTCTTTCTCTCTCACTCTATCTCTCTCTCTCACTCTCTCACTCTCTTTATCTCTCTCCTCTCTCTCTCTCTCCAGCCCTTGTCAGGTTCGATTTGACTTGACAAGGCGTTTGGGTCTCAAGCCTTCATAATTTTTCGAGTTCCGGCATGGTTTAAACTGGATTTAGCAATTAGTTTGTAGTTTTAACAAGTTTTTAGACAACCTTTAAATGCTAATAATTACTACAAGAATTTTACAATCCTAAAATCTAACTAATTAGCATAGTTCCGGTCCCCGTAGGGCTACGGGCCGGCTGCTCAAACAGGAAGGTCAGTGCGGCCCGATGCGCGGGATGTTTCGCACCTTTCCGGTTCTAATTTTACGGTATAGTATTATCGATACTCGTATATTATTTGTCTTTTAGGTACCTTATAGCCCCCCCCCCCCCCCGATAATGCAAAAGTACCTTTCCTCCTTTTCTTGATAGATTTTCTTGATGTTCTCTCTTAGATTTTCTTGATTTTCCACTACCTTTGAGTTAAGAAACCACGAATTAGGAAGGAAATCGAAAAAAGAAAAAACCGTAGGTTTTAGATAAAAAATGTAACAAATACCAGAATTTTCCACTTTTTCGACCAAAAGCTTTAAAGAATTACCCAAAAAAACCAAGTTTTGGTATTTGCGAATGTTTCAATAATTTTTAGAACTTTCAGGCAGCCATAAACTATTAAAAACATTATAAAACCAGCCGATTACAGCCGCTTCGCGACTGCAATCGGCTGGACTTCGGGCTACCCTCCATATTCTACACCACCACATTTCATCCCCACCTTACGCTGATGCCTTCCCGGCAATACCTACACTGATGGCTTCAGATATCTCCTCTAGCCAACCCCCCACAAAAACATAGCTACCTTTCGGATGGCTTCAGATACCCCCATAGCCGAAATCTCCTTCAAAGACTACCTAAATACCTTCCTGGTGGCTTCAGATACCCCCCATAGCCGAAATCCCCTTCAAAAACTACTTAGATTCCATCCCGATACTTTAAATGATTTAAATAATAAATTAACATAATTAAAAAGTATTAAAAGTATTAAAGTAACTTAAAAAGTTATTTGGACGTGGGAAAGGGCCTGGGGAAGAGGGGCGAAGGGAATGGGGGGCGTGGCCTGCCGGGAAAGGGGCCCCCACCCGTTTTATTAAGGCGCCACTTTCAAAGTTAATTTTAATAATTTAAACTAAAACTTTTTGATAATTTTTTGATCAGTTTGGGGGTTTCTGACCACGCTCTATCCGAATCCGAAGAGACCTAAGCTCTAGCTCCTTTCCCCTTCGAGTTGAATCCGGGACACGACGGACAGACGGACAGACAGACGGACGCCTCTACTTTTTTATTATAGTTGATACATTCTTTCTTATTAAGCAAGAAAAAAATTCGAAAAAATACAAATAGCTTGCAAAAAAACTTCCTTTTTGCGCAGGAAGCCTTTTAAATGCTTCAAAAAGCCTGTACAATCTGGCGGGTCGCGTGGCTGTCGAGACCCAGCTGGCTGGGGGGGGGTCGATTATCTTGTTTTATTTGCCTTTTAAGGTCGCTATGAAATCCCGGATTTGCAGCGAAACAATAGTAAAACGCGTAATTAGGCGTGTAGCGAAGCTGTCTAGACCTAGCCGAGGGGAAGAGGTCGATTTTGGCGTTTCTCAACCCCTTTAAACCCCAAATTTCATCGGTTCTGGTTTCTGTTTTTCCATTGTCCACCCCACACAAACTTTAGGGTTTCCGCCTTGCCCCGGCGGGTCCAATTGTGGCTCCGGTCGGTTTCTATGGCGCCTCTGGCGAAATTGTGCGCACCTGTTTTTTCTGTCTGCTTCTCTGGCCGCCTCTCACTCTCTCTCACTCTCTTTCTCTTTCTCTCTCTCCCTCGCCCGGCAGAATCACCTCCGAAGACAGGTGAAAATTGGCCCCCGGTGGGCCACATTGCAAATGCCAAACTTTCGGCTTGTTAATGAGCGCTTCGTAATGGTTTTGAAGGCTAGTACGGTAGCTTGGACTTTTTATTATGGAATTTGTCATGCTAAAATTCTGAAAACGTCATATTGGAAAGAAGCACGACTCTGACTTCCTGGCCTCTTTAATGAAATAATTACCGATTTTCTGCCTTGGGAAGAAGGCGATTTTAGTCTTTGTCTTCTGAGCACCTTTAAACCTCTCTAAAAATGCGGTTTTCGATCTTGTAAACTTTGAAAAGAGCTCAAAAGCATACCAGTCTCCTCAAGACTCTGTTCGGCTAAATGGCCATTCAAACGCGCATTTCAAGTTCAAGTAAACAATGAATTTGGGGGCTTGGGCTTCGGTTAAGCTCAGGCTAGGCTTAAGCTTAGGTTAGGCTTAGGCTTAGGGATAAGTGATATTTTTATCTATGTTTTCGTCGCTCTAATACTCACATTGAAGTCGCCAAAAACCTTTGGGGGGATGGGAAAGTCCAAGTAAGTTCGGGCTTGGTTTTGGCCCACTTCCGGGGCCGTCCATTATAGAACTGCGAATGGTTCCCTCTCTCTGTCTCTCTGTCTCTCTCACCTTCCCTGCCGCTCTTTACAGTACTACTTTTTCTACCCCGACCCCACCCAGCTGGCCCGGATCGGGGCATATGTCTCGACCAACCCCATTCACCCCAAATTACCCACTTTCCGGCGAGCAACACTTATTTTTCCGCAAGGGTTTCTGCTAGCAGGCCCTTGTTTTGGCGCTTGTTATCGTACAGAGAGAGAGAGCGAGAGAGGGAGAGAGAGAGAGAGAGAGAGAGGAGAGAGTGAGAGGGAGGGAGGGAGAGAGTGAGCGCCAAGGTCGATCATTTTAGAGGTCCATTGAAGAGTCCGAAACATCTTCCGGGGCGTTAACCCCCTTCCCAAATTTTCTCTGCTAACCTCCCGATTTGTCATTTTTGAGGTTTACCTGGTTATTCTAGTTTTGTTCAGCTTTCTTTGTTGCCGTGGGAATTAATTTGGCGCTAAAACCCGCCGGGCCGTGGGCGCCGATAATTAGGCGTTTCCCGAGTTTTTTGCCCTCCCAATTTTTTCGGGTTTCGTTATTTATCTGAATCACTTAAGGTTACTGTAGTACTGCTCTATCTTGAATTCCTAATTTTATTTTTTATTTTTAGGACCTTTAGCTTTCGTTTTTATGGTTTTAATTGTATTTTTTATCTTTGACAATATTGGCGATTTTCTACCATCAAAATTTAGATGGGCTGGGAGCCGCCAGGGAGATATTTATGGCACTTGCTGCCATTATTGCTGGCCCTAGCGTTACGCGCGACACCTATCGACGCTGTCATTTGTACTCAATGCCCGTACTCCCCAGAACCACCTCATTTAAATGATTGTCAAGACGAATGTCACGGAGATGTGTGCTATATTGGTGGGTTTTAAAGGGGCGGCGAGATACGGACGGTCTGAGCGGAGCCTATAAACGACCTTAAAAGTTTGGAAATCTAGAACGATGTTTTTTAGTCGTCAACAAGTACTTCAACGGAACCATCATCGCTGGGTGCCTGAAGCTGAGGGAGGGTGATCGGTTTTTGGGGAAGAATGTTTGTCACAGAGAAGAAACCAGGCAAGAGGTTTTTCTCTTTCTCACTTGCTCTCTCACTCGCCCTTTCTCTCTCTCTCTCTCTCTTTCTCTCTCTCTCTTCCTTTCGTTCTCTCTCTCGTCCCCTCTCTCGCACTCTCTTTCTCGTGTATATCTTTCCCCCAATCTCGCTCTCTCTTTCTCTCTCTATCTTTCTCTCTCTCTCTCTCTCTCTCGTACTCTCTACCGCTATCTCTTTCTCTCTCACAACCGATCTTTCAGAACAATCTGCGGTTGTGACGGTCGTGATCACTGTAATCACCCTCAAACCCCGCTGGCCACCTTCGAATTCGTTGACGAGCCGGTTTTCGCCAAATTTGAAACCATTCCACAGCTGCAATCCGGTTTTTCTAAGTTTCCGTCTAAAATTTGGATTTAGAAGCCTCTTCGAATGGTAGTACAGTAGCTCCAAAGAAGGCGGAAACTACGACAGGTTTTTGAATTTTTCTGGAGTCCTTCAAAAATTGCTTTTTTTAGAAAAAATCGTTGAGGTCCAATCATCGATGTTTGTGAAAGACGCAGAGTCCAAGATTAATACTTCGACAAGGTGGGGTTTCAAGACATGGCAAGCTAGCAGAGAGACTTTAGGAAAGGGCAGGCTAGCAGAGATTCTTTAGGAAAGCGCAGGCTAGCAGAGATTCTTTAGGAAAGGGCAGGCTAGCAGAGATTCTTTAGGAAAAGGATGGTAGCAGAGGAAATTCCTTAGGAAATTGGAGACTCGCAGAGGTTCTTTAAGAAAGGTCGGGCTCGCAGAGATTCATTAGAAAAGGGCAAGTTAGCGGAAATTCTTTGCGGAATTTTGCGACCTCCCATTTTTAGCCATTCCAATCCCATTTTTAGCGCTCCACTCCTTCGCACAATCCCTCCAGAAGGCGGCAACAACATTACCGAGCTCGCCGAGATTCAGGTATTTTTGAACTTGTCATTTTTGATTTTTTGCTTTTTTTCGGGACCCTACCGCCTTGGAGAATTTTGAAAATCCTTTTGTTGTAAATTTCGGCTTTCGAAAAATCAAAAATTAGCTAAAAATCCTCAAAATTCTTCAAATACCGTAACCCCTAAACCCCCAGTGGCCCGTGGTATTTCGATTTCCCATTCCAGGAGGTTCCTATTGACGGTCTGGACAGCGGGGTACAAGACAATACTAACAACGGGGATACGGCAGATGCTGAATCCCAAAAATTCCGCGATGATCCTAGCAACGCAGCTGGGGTTACAGTAACCGAAAGCTCGGCAGAAAATGAGGTCAAATTGGTGACCGCAGACCCGAAGCTGGAAGTTCTAAGCATTGAAGCCGTATCGGCAAGGCTAAATATGGGAGAAGTTCGCGACAATACGCCGATGACAACAACGTTAAAGGCTATGTTGAGCCCGGCGAATTCTGAGGGTACTGTAGCCGCAGGTACTGTAGAAAAATCCGGCGGGAAAAGCCAAGAAAATCACTCTGGGCTTACGGTATCTGACGGCCACGTCCAGAGTTTAGAATCGGCAAAATCGACGGAAAATTCTGAAGCTACGGATTCGGAAAAATCCGATTCTGCGGCTGCGCATATCGGAAATCACGGAATTCCGGAAACGACCGTAGCCGCTGAAAACCAACCGGAAACTACAGTCACACCAGAAGCGTCAGATCTAAATTCCGAGACGATCCGCGACGCTCCGGAATCGGAAACCGAGGTCCAGCTAGCGAAGGAAACGGAGGAACTCCTAAAAGTTGCCCTAAATCCGGATGCTTCCCTGAATCAGGGCCAGGATGCGGTAGCCGAAGTCTCGACGCTACGTGCAATCCTCAGTACGGTAGAAAAGGTGAGAGAATCGGAGGAATTAAAAATCGAGCCCGGAAGTGGTTTATCGGCGGAAACCTCGGAAGAAAGCGCTAGGATTACGGTATCTGGGTCACCAAATAATGGCCCTGAAGTGAGTACGATACGCGCCGTCATTACAAATACCGTTGAGAATGAAGGCTTGACGATTCCGGGTGATTTCCAAGGTGTCACCATCCCTTTAAAAGTCTCCGTGACGGCTTCGGGACCACTCAGGGATTTCATCGGCTCATCTACCGTATCCCCACTAAAAGTTAACGCCTATACGGTGGCACAAGAGCTGGGGGATACTGTAAAATCTGGAGAAGCCCAAGAAGCCGTTGAAAAAGAGAAGAAACCGATTGAAATCACCGTAAATGCCTACATCAAGACGTCGAATCACACGGCCGAGGCGACGATCGAGATTCTGAAGCACGTGAGGAATTCGACAACTCAAGAAGATACTACGGCTGACACCAGGCTACAATCGATGAATGACACGGAAGAATATGTGAAAAATTCACAAGCGGAAGCGGAGAAGCCGCTGGATTTGAAGCCGCCGCCGAGGACCACGGCAACGAGCAGGGTTTGTTGGGGAATTCGGCATGTCGCTGTATTTTGATTGGGCAGTTATGGAGTTTGTAGTCTGTAGTCCGTAGCCCGTTGCCTGTAGTTTGTGCTCTATAGCCTGTGCGATGTGTAGTTTGCGCTACAAATGCTTCGAAAACAGGTGGTTTTGACCTTGTACTCGTGGAGGTCTGACTTGGGAAGTTGTTGTGTGTGGTTGGTATGCTGTAGTTTATTCTCTGTAGCCTGAAAGTTTGTAGTTTGTACTCTGTAACCTGAAAGTTTGTAGTTTGTACTCAAAAAGCAACGAAAACAGGTGGTTTTCACTTTCTGATCATTAAAGGCCTAACGGGAATGGTTGTAGTCTGTAGTCTTTGGCTGTAGTTTGTACTCTGTAGCCTCTTATCCTTAGAAAAAACACTACAAAAACTCTACTGCTGCACTTGTCGTCCGTTCCCACTAACCATGTCCCACACTTACTAAACTCGCACTGTTTTTGGTGTTGTTTTATGTATCAACTCCCACTACCGTAGCCTCATGAAAACGAGTGTATTTTAGAAGCCCAGCGCCACCAGACTCACCTCGCCCGCTCCAATTCTAGAGGATTCTGAAGGGACGGAGGAGACCCAAGGTCTACAAGGTATGGCCATCCAGCTGTAAAACGAGTTTGGCGCGATTCCGAAAGATCTCTGCTAGCTTGCCTGATGTTTTTACAAAAGAAAATTTAGAAAAACCTGCGGTCAGTCCCCAGAATTTGGAAGGTACGGAAAATGTGCCAGAGCAGATCACCCGAGCTTCAGATGTGGATGATGAGCTTAGCGAGGAGAAAGGTAGGTAGAGAGAGGGAGATTTGCTTTGATCTGGCGTATGCATAGGCTTCGGCTTCGGCTTAGGCTTAGGCTTAGGCTTATTAGGCTTAAACTTAGGATTAGGCTTAAACTTAAGATTAGGCTTAAGCTTAGGCTTAGGCTTAGGCTTAGGTTTATTGGGCTTAAGTTTAGGCTTAGGTTAAGCTTAGGCTTGGGCTTGCTTAAGTTAGGATTAGGCTTGGGCTTAGGCTTAGACCTAGGCTTAAAGGGATAGGGGCGGCATAAGTCAATCGATTACGCGCGGGAAAGAAAATGTCTCTGCGCCTCTCACTGGACGCCCTCTCTCGCCGCCGCATCTGTTGACCCCCGCTCCACAAGGGGGGTTCAACAGATGCCGTCCTCATCTCTTTAAGATTGAGCTTTTATGAAGCTTGGGCCGGGGCTTCAGGAAAAGCCATTCAATCCAACGCATTTGATTTTCAGGCGAGATGAGCGCACAAGAAGGCACCACCGGCGCCACTACCGTAACCCGATTTTCAGCGCTCCTCGTTGCACTAATTGCTTTTTGGAGCTTAGATATTTAAATATACAAATTCCGGTTATAGCTTTCGACAAATGTTGTGATTAATTTTAATTTAATTCTGAAACAATTACCCAGCTGGATTTTTTGCTTTCCCGGATTTTCCCCCCTACGAGTAAGCGGCTCATATCAAAATTCTAACGGATTTTTTCAAATTGATTGGTTTTAATTTTAAAGAGATGTCGAGAGTAACGCTCATCGGGACTGAGATTGAGGCTTAGGTTTAGGCTTGGGCTTGGCTTAGGCTACGCTTGGCTTGGCTTAAGCTTGGGCTAAGACTTGGGCCTTGGCTTAGCTTAGGACTTAGGCTTCGAACTTCAAAAACGCATATCTCGGTATCCCTTTAATCGAAAAATCTGAAGCATTGCACCACCAGATTCTAGTCACACCCGCCCGGATGCTACAGTATTTTTATTCAATCTTTATTATTTACTATTTTATTATCTTCTGAGATAGGCCCACCTATCCTGAAGTTGAAAAAAATGTGATACCCCGCTATTTTATAGCTGTTGTAAGCTTTCCCGGTTTTTCATGGAATAAATATTGTTAAAAATCAAAAGCTAGCAGATATTTTTCAGGAAAGGGCAGGCTAGCAGAGATTTTTTAGGAAACGGCAAGCTTGCGAAGCTTCCTTGAGGGCGCAAAAAAAAAACGAGAAAAACGATTTATGCAAATTTTACAAAAATACAATTGACGCGTCACTTTTATCAATGGGGTAGGTGGGCCGAGTGGTGGTGCATTCATGGACGAGCTGAAAAAAGCGTTCATGGCCCTTTAATGGAAGTTTTAGCGTGCTAAAGGGACAAAGACAGTTAGAACGCGTCACGGCGTACCTTAAAGGCGCTTGTGACAAAATACACTAAAATATTCCCTTTCCAACGCCTTTAAAACCCCCACCTTGCATGCCTGCTGATAGCTTTTGCTGTTTTTTTGTACGATATCATCGTCAACGGCGAATTGAAGAATCCCCTGCAAGACGGCAGCAAATTGGTCCTGAAAAACGGGCATTAACTCGGCGTCTAAAATCCCCAATGATCACCTCCCTGCCTTGCCTAAACACGAACAAATCCTTACATTATTCTTGGTGACGACGTTCTTGTACTTCCTCACCAGGTCGATGCACGCGGTCAGCGTGTTCGCGCCGTTTTGGCGGAGCTGAAAGACGGACTTGTAGTCTGTAGCTTGGAGTTTAGAGGTTGTAGAATGTAGCTATCATCGAGTATTTAGGGAAGTCTTAGAGTTTGGATTTTGTAGTTTGGAGGCGTTAACTGTAGCTTGTAGTCCCCTTATTCAATTTTGGAGCATAGCTTTGTAGTTCGTATTTTGTAGCCTACAATTTTTAGTCTGTAGTACGTGTTACATTCCTTTTGTAGCCACACCGACCTGTCGACAAACCATCGACATCAACACGAAAGACGCACACGTTCGAGCCCCTCCGCCGTGCACCAAAACTGGGGTGTTCCTGTAAATTCCGAAATTCTGAATCAGAACCAAAGTATTCTGACGTACCCCTTGATCTTGCTCCGCAGCAGAATCGTGAAAATTTCCTTCAGAATTTGGCCGGTGCATCGTGAGTTCTCTTCTGAGTATTCCTGGAAAGACGCAGGCTAGCAGAGATTCTTTAGGAAGGGCAGGCTAGCAGAGATTATTTAGGAAAAGGCTAACTAGGTGAGACCAATTCTGCAACATCACCCACCTGCCATCGATGGTAGTGCACGGCATAAACAGTCCTCTCAATCGTCTTCTCCTCTGGCAGAATGGTGGATAGGTGTAGCTCGTAGTGGGACGAGGTCGGCTGCTCGCTCAAGGAGACCGTTACGACGACGTACCGGCCTCGGAGCTAAATTGGAATGAAAGATTAGGAGTTTTCGACGAACCTTTTTCTTCCCCCCGACCTTCGAGTCGAACCAGCCGTAGGAGCCGTCTTTTTGGGGCGTCAGTTGGACGACGATGGAAATCTGGAAGGATGGCGTGAGAGAGAAAGAGAGAGAGAGAGACAGCTTCGATCACCTCATATTGTTGCAACATTTTGACAAATTCGGCCGCCTGTCCGTGCTTTGGACTCTAAATTTGTGCTTATTTTGCTGTCATAATTTTTTTGGGCTTAATCGATTATGCGCTGAAATTCGACTAGACCTAGCCAAATTCGCCATCGAAGCAGCTCACCTGGGCTATGACGTATTCCCCGAATTTCGAGGTAACCTTGTCCATCGCGTCGAAGGTGCCGATCTGGAATCGGGCTTGGCTACGGCCTGGCTTGGGCTTAGGCTTAGGATTGGGTTTAGGCTTAGGCTTTGGCTTCGCTTTGGATCAGGTTTAGGCTTAGGCTTATGCTGAGGTTTAGGTTTTAGTTTAGGCTTAGGTTTAGGCTCGGGCTAAGGTTAGGCTTGGTTTTAGGCTTAGGCTTTGCTTAAGAATACGCCAACCTTAGACTTAGCTTTGCTAAGATGCACCAAACCCGCGCGTGACTGATTACGCGTTGCAAGCCCTTTCTGAAGCTATACCTTGCTTCGATCCGACATCCTGGCGCACTAATAGCCACTACCCAGCCCGGGGCCGGAAATTACGAAATTTTAAAGGGACTGTGAAGAGTGTCTAGGCACGCCACCACGAGGTGTGAGTAAATGAACGTACACTGTGACGCCAGCCCGACATTTCGTCTGTCTTGTCTTGGCTTCTGCTACTCCTCAACGGCTTCAAGTCAATTAGAGCCCCGTCGTGGAAGGGAAAGTCGTTTCACCCCGGGGGATTAGTAGGTGGGTGGTTGATGGCACTGACGAGTGGCTATTAGAAGAAAATATGGCGAAATGGAATTGAATTTTGTAAGAAATGGTGATCGACGAAGAGCGAGAGATAGAGAGAGAGAGCGCGCGAGAGAGTGACCGAGAGTGAGCGGGTGAGAGCGAGAGTGAGAGAGAGCGAGCGAGCAAGAGACAGTAAGATAAAGCCCGCAAAGCAAAAGTTATCGCGATTTAACAAAAAAAAAACTAGAGAAAGAGAAAGAGGGTGAGAGAAAGAGAGCGAGAGAGAAAGAAAGAGAGAGAGAGAGAGAGAGAGAGAGAGAGCGAGAAAGAGAGAACTTTTAGTTTTGGAAGTCGACTGGGCTATGGCGTAACTTGGGAGCCAACAAAAAATGCGGAAGCCACCCGGTGGCCCTCATCATGTATGCATGAATTGTGGGGTGTAATTTCGTCTCTCTCTCTCTCCTTCTCGCTCTTTCTCTCTCTCTCTTTCTCTCTCTCTTTCTCTTGCGAAAAAGGTCGTAGTTCTCTTTGTTCCCACGCTATTGGATGCATGCTGAAACTTTGGTCGGGCGGCCTAAAGGGGCCGGCAAGCCAAAATGTCGGTCGCCAAAATGCCGACAATTAGAATACCGGTAACGTTTTCTTAAGTCTTCGTTTTGTCGGCATTTTGATTGGTTGCCAGAAAGGAAGGGACCTATCGGCTTTATCCCGACATTTTCTCTGTCAGCATTATGGCCCTCACTAAGGCAACGGTTAGCCAAAATTCATCCATAAAACTAAAAAAAAACAGATGAGATCCAGAAAAATGTTATTTGCCCGAAAAATGGGATGACTGGCGCAAAACTCGCGGCCGGTGCCCGACTCATTAGGGGGCCCAGTGGCAGGGCCACCACGAGGGCCCTGCGGCCAAATAATAAAACGTAGACCCTTATGAGAGCCACTCTTTCTGGAGTTTAATTATGTTTTCTCCAAACACCCCGGGGAGAGCTGGCTGGGGAGAGTGAAATCTTGCAAAAAGTTGAGAGCGGCGGCGAGGGGTCGATAGGTGCGTTTTGGAATACGTGACTTGCCGAATCAAAAATTCACGATATTCCTGGAAATGTTTTGGATGAGATCAAAAATGGATCCAAATCAGGAGATTTTAGGAGAGATTCTTTAGGAAAGGGCAGGCTAGCAGATATTCTTTAGGAAAGGGCAGGCTAGCAGAGATTCTTTAGGAAAGGGCAGGCTAGCAGAGATTTTTTAGGAAAGGGCAGCCTAGCAAAGATTCTTTGGGAAAGGGCAGGCTAGCAGTGATTCTTTAGGAAAGGGCGGCCTAGCAAAGATTCTTTAGGAAAGGGCAGGCTAGCAGAGATTCCTATAGGAAAGGGCAGGCTAGATCCTTGAGCCGGTCGAGTGTGAGTGGACATAATTTTTCGAAAATAATGCAAATTTTTTTGAACATTTATAGCATAGCAAGCTAGCAGAGGCGATTAGGGATCCTGACCAAACTAGGCCTGCAGAAGCAATAACGGCAATTTTACAGGGCACTAGCAAACTTTCTTTGAATTTTCTGCTATTCGAGGCTCCTGATGGCCTAGCTCAGACCATTTCTGTATTGCTCTAGGGGAGGCTAGCAAAGATTCTTTGCGGATTTGCCCAAAATTGTATTCCTGGCGTTTTCAGCCACTTTAGATTTCGTAATAACTGACCTCTCGACGGGATAGCCGGCTCATTCGGCTCATCGTGCTTCGCGTTCGATTCATTTTTGGTTGCTGAAAGTTGAATTTTTGGATGTTTTTAGAAAGAGAGAGAGATAGTGAGAGAGAAAGAGAGAGAGAGAGAGAGAGAGAGAGAGAGAGAAAGCCCCGGCCGGTTTTTCGCGAATTTTCCCAAAACCTGGAGCGCAAGTAGAAAATTCAAGCCAACAAACCCAAACTTTAATTAGTGAAAGCCATTCCAGTGGCGTCAAGAGTCAAAAAATGGAGTGAAGTTGCCGGGAGCAATTTTGGCGCTGACGCCTGGATCTTGGGTTGCAGCGGAGAGTTTCTTATTTCCTCTCGCCTTTAAAGGGGGTGAAGAGGGAAGTGATAGAAAGAGAGAGAGAGAGAGAGGCAGGGAGCGAGTGAACGAGCGGGTGAGAGAGAGAGAGAGAGAGAGAGAGAGCGGAGACGACTGAGTCGACTAGGTTCGACACCCGAAATTGAAGTTTTTTTTGGCGGAAATTGGGAAGGGGTCAAGCGGATCTTTGAGGCTTCAACCCAATGTTTGTCGAAGCGGAAATGGCGCATTTTTGAGCAAGAAAGGGAGAATGAAAAATTTGTATGAACGGTTGAAGGACCATCTCACACGGATAAAGAGGACAGCGAGAGAGAGAGAGAGAGAGAGAGAGAGAGACAGAGAGAGAGAGAGAGAGAGAGAGAGACAGAGAGAGAGAGAGAGAGAGAGAGAGAGAGAGCGAAATCTTCATGAAATCTTCAGCACTTTCAATGAGCATCAAAACGGCCAGACATCCGTTGGTTTTTTTGAGGCTCTGCATATTCCCACGCGCGATTTGGGGCGGCTAAGTGCATTCGTTTTTGGTCGTTCTCGGAATCCACATAATGCTGGCAAGCCAATAAAATGGCTGTACAAATGCTACGGAGGGCGGAAAGCATTAAAAAATACAGACTTTACTTGAGCAGCAAGCAAGTGAGGTGAAGCTCATGAAAAGCGGCGATTTTCAGATTCCAGGGCCTCGTGGAAGTTGGGATGTGGCCCCGATGGGGCCGCATCAAAAATGTAGGCGGGGGAGTGGTGGTTACTTTTGGAGCGGGGGAAAAACCAAATATTGAAAAACCAAAAGGCTTAGGATTAGGCTTAGACATAGGCTTAGGCTTAGGCTTAGGCTTCGTTTTCGCTTACGCTCTGCGTCTCTGGTTCCTAGTTACTGTATCTTAAACCTTTTTCGAGACGTAAGAACGTGAAAGTAGCCAGTCCTTAGGTGAATTGAAAACACCGTCCGAACTGGTTTGCCGAAAAACCTCGTGACAGCCGGCCAGACAGGAAGTTCGTGGATCCTGGCCGGAAACAGGAATTTCCGGATTAAACGGCGATTTTTAAGGACCGCATTTCAGAATCTGTTTTTCGGGTTGATTCTAAAAATTTCGACAGGAATTTGTGGATTCAAGAGGATCGAATAGTGGTACGATAAAATAGAACTCTTTATCCTCATTATTGTTAGCATTATTAAAGCACAAATAGTTGAGTAAAAAAGGTATGCGGCAACGCAAGAAAGATATCAGTATCTCCAAGGTGGGCGGGAGCCGACGGCGCTGCTGAAGCGTTTCTGGCGTTGCGCGGATTCGGCGCTCTGAAAATAGGGGGAAATTTGATTATGGCCTGATGATAGCAGGGTCAATCCTGAATGATCTCTGCTGGCCTGCCCCTTCCTAAAGAATCTCTGCCACTGCCCTATACGGAATCCGTACCTTGGCCCTCCTGTTCCCTTGTGGAGTGTAGAGGAGACGTCCGCGTCCACCGCGCGTGTCCTAAAAATAGTGATATCTCTCTCTCTCTCTCTTTCTCTCTCTCGCTCTCTCACTCTCTCTCCCTCTCTTTCTCTCTCTATCTCGCCCTCGCACCTTCAAAAATTGATGCCTTTTCGTCAGCACTTCCGTATCGATACTATTCACGGTCCCATCGGTCAGCAGTCCATTAGGGAAAAGCTTCCGGAAGTTGGGAATGTCTAAATATCTTTGCATTCCTTTGTTTCAAGTAACAACCATACCCCCGCGCAGGAAAATGGCCTTGAAGCCTCGCTGGAAAAGGGTAGCTGTGACGTTTGCCGCGCCAAGTCCGTAGATTACTGTAAAAGGGCGTTGTAGAGTAAGGTTAAGTAAAAGGCGATTTTGCTTAAAAACGCCATGCCGACAGCCAAAATCCCGACATGCAAAATAGTTGTTTAAACGTGAGCGACACCCAAAATAGCGTCAACGAGATGTCGGGATTTTGGCTTTCCGGATCATTGCTATCGAGATTTTGGCTGTCCGTATTTTTGGCGTTCGGGATTATTGCTGTCGGCATTTTAGTTGTCGGTATTTTGGCTATTTGTATTTGGTTTGTCGGGATTTTGTCTGTCTGTGTTTTGGCTGTCGGTATTTTGGCTGTCGATATTTTGGCTTTTAGGATGATTGCGATCAGGATTTCGCTGTCGCTGTGGCTATTGGTATTTCTCTTGTCGGGATTTTGGCCTCTCATGACTTTCTTTGTCGGGATTTTGGCCGGACGGCCATTTTCGAGACCCTAGATAGCTGTCAGCCGAAAAAAACTTCTAGAAACCGTACACAGTACAGTATGGAACGT
>CATQJA010002207.1:0-46853 GCA_958295435.1 Mesorhabditis spiculigera
TAAGAATTTTGCTGTGGTGTCCGTCTGTCTGTCTGTCTGTCCGTCTGAAGCCAACTATAACTCGAAGGGGAAAGGGGGTAGAGCTTAGGTCTCTTCAGTTTTGGATGAGGCGTGATCAGAAACCCCTTAAATGATCCCGAAATTATGAAAAGTTTTGTTTAAATAAAAAGCCAATTAACTTTGAAAGTGGCGCCTTAATAAAACGAGTCGGGCCCTGTCCCCCGGAGGCCACGCCCCACGCTTCCCTTCGCCCCTCTTCACCAGGCCCTTCCCGCGCCCAAATAGCTTTTAAGTTACTTTAATACTTTTAATACTTTTTAATTATGTTAATTTATTATTTAAATCATTTAAAGCCATCGGGGAAGTATTTAGGTAGTTTTTCAAGGGGGATCTCAGCCATGGGGGGTATCTGAAGCCATCAGGAAGGTATTAAGGTAGTTTTTGAAGGGGATTTCAGCCATGGGGGGTATCTGAAGCCATCAAGCAGGTATCGAAGTCGTTTTTTAAGGGGGTTTCGGCTATGGGGGTATCTGAAGCCACCAAGGAAGGTATCGAAGTCGTTTTTTAAGGGGGTTTCGTCTCTATGGCAGGTATCTGGCCGCCAGGAAAGGTAGCTGAGTGGTTTTTTAAGGAATTTTTGGTTAGGGGAGGTACCTAAGTTGTGAAGTTGTTTTTAAGGGGTTTCGGCTATGGGAGGGGGTATCTGAAGCCATAGGAAGACATCTAGTAGTTTGGTATGTAGTTATTGATCGGTTAAGTAGTTTATGGTAGTTGAGTATGGATGGGTGGATTTGGAACTTTTGCCGGGGGTTGGCTCAAGGGTTCTAAAGGTGGGCGTGGGTATTGATTAAGGTAGAGGTGTAATGTGGTGGCGTAGAACTATGGAGGGTAGCCCGAAGGCCCGCCGCGTGCAGTCATGGCGAAGCGGCTGCCAATCGGCTGGTGATGCTGTATATCGATCGATACCTAGCTTCTTCAGAGGGTACGGAACCCGGTGACGCGCTCCAGCTCGGGCACCGCTATTAGAGCGGCGTTGAGGGCCGTCTTCGTCTGGTTCATCATCTCTTTGCGTGCATAGACACCGATCTGGAAGGGGGAGAGATTAAAAATGTAATCTCCTTAAGATAGCCTAGTTAACCTAGATACCTAAAAAGCACCTTAATGCTGATACCTTGATATTTCGGTCCGTGACTGTCGCACTATCATATCCGAAGTCGTGAACGATGAGGGCGATGATGTAGGTGGAGAGTGGCGGGGTCGGTTCGAAATTGGTTCGCTGCCACTTCAGCCCATCGTGTTCCTCACTGCAACAAATGACGGTTGAGAGGGAGAGAGGGTACGGTAGACAGGGCACGGGTTAAAAAACACACCTAGTGGGTTGCCCAACGATGGCTGCATTCAAGTGGCTGTGGTGCCGACAGGGTGACGGATCGAGAATGTCCACGTAGCCTAGAGAGAACGATAGAATGGGAGGTAGAGAGTGTGAGAAAGAGAGAGAGAGTGAGAGAGAAAGAGAGGAATGGATA
Organism: Mesorhabditis spiculigera; assembly: GCA_958295435.1. Classification (NCBI taxonomy): domain Eukaryota; kingdom Metazoa; phylum Nematoda; class Chromadorea; order Rhabditida; family Rhabditidae; genus Mesorhabditis; species Mesorhabditis spiculigera. The sequence continues at coordinate 1,527 of CATQJA010002207.1, forward strand.
CCTTAAAGCGGGGCTCATCAAAGCATGGCACCATCTCGCGGGCGTTCGTCGACTCGAATTGCGTCGTGGCAATCCATTTCTTGTTTCCGTCTTCATCATAATACACCGACCGATACAGGCCATGCATCGAGCGACTCAACGTCCCGCTGTAGACGATCTAAAGTGCGGACGACGGTGTAAAGTGGAGTGTCTCGTAGGCCACCTGGATGATGTGTTTTCCGGGCTTGATGTCGGGTTTTCCATCGGAGAGGGAGATTCGCTCCAGGGTTTCGTTGGCACCGATGCTCAGGCGACGACGCTGAAAGGGGATAGAGGATTGAGAGAGAGTGCGAGAGAGAGAGAAAGAGAGAGAGAGAGAGAGAGAGATGGCGCGATCCCTACCTTCTTCTCATCCCCTCCCTCAAATATCGTAGCCGCAATCAGATCGAGCCGCTTGCTGTGCATCTCCGGTGCTGCGCTGTGCCGAGCTGGCAGCTTACCTAAATACCGTACCCTCATACACTGCTTTGGACATACTCTTGGGTTTTTTCAATTTCGTTCTTCTTTTGTCGCACATGGATGAGGCTCGCGCTCGCCCGCTTTGAGTGTTACGATTTCGTTGAGTATATTCGAACCGGTGGCCAAAGGAAAATCTCGAAGTATCTTTAGTTTTTGTTCGAATTGTTTTTTTTAAATGCACCATTATGTTTGGGGGTCAGGACTCAAGCCTGACTCCACCCAAATCTGTCTAAAAATTCTTAAAACGCAAAATTTGATACTAGGGAAACGAGTTAATTGCTTAACACAAGGCCTGATCGAATGCTCAGAACGCTGAAAGACCTCGTTTTCCACTACTTAGAGGATCGTTTGATCGGCAAGCTTCTGATCTGTTGGTTTCTGTCTCCTGAACAGAACTCCAGACTTTAGTGACTGGACTTCTCGGTAGCAGTGATTATTGATGGAAAACCATGTCACCAGTATGTAGCCTTAACAGATTTTTCACCATTGGCAGTTTGAGAATTAGCTGATGTTTCAAAAGCGAAACCCCTGGCATTGTGAAGACAACTTTGCGGCGCTGCTGACCGAAATCCAATTTTTGAGTTCTTGTAAAATGGATGTTTTGCCTCTTGATTCGCCTGTTGTTTCAACGGACGAAAGCCTTCCGGGCGCCTTACCCGTACAGATTCGGTTTCAACTTCTTGAGCATGAACTTAAAGCTGACGCTTTGGAACAAGATTTCGTGACTCAGTCCGGCGCCGCTCATTTCGTGGATTTTCGTGGATAAAAAAGTTATTGTGATGAGTCTGATGGTGCGCCGTTTGGCTGAGATGATCCCAGGACAGCAACATAATGCGGTGTTCCAACTGAATTCTCAAGGATGAGGTGTGGCGGATTTCGCTGGGAGTCCAGTTCTTTCATGTGGCAGTTTTTAAGTTCATCTTCAAGAAGTTTGAGTCGAATCTTTACGCGTAGGCCTGGGAAGGCTTCCGCCCGCCATTATTATTTGTTCCAGCGGTCCAGAACCCATTTTCCAGGAATTGAACGCGCCGATTCCTTTGGTCAAATAAACGGCCAAGTTTGCAGTACCAAAGTCTTGGAATTTAATTTTTTGAGCTGTGGGCGAATTCTCAGGTACGCATTGATGAAAAAATTGTTACAGCCACCTGATGACGTCGTTTTGCATCCATAATCTCACCGATACTAAAAAGTCCAGCTGCCAAAGAATGCGTTAATCAATACCTGAGACCCCGGCGATCTAAAAGCATACCGATAGCCCAATCCTGGACATCGAGGAGGTTTTTTTCGGGCGGTCTGGATTACTTTGAGTTTCACGTATTTTTTTCCAAAGTTGGCTCCACAACAACACACATCATGTTTTTCGGGATTTCTTTAGCGGCTTTCCAGGGTGAACCCAAAATTATGACCATTCGCCAAAATCGTAATTTTACGGAAAAACCATTCACCAAAAACTGATAATTTTTGGGCGGTTTTCCTTCGGAGCTCTGATAAGAATATACTGGGCAAACCCTATACCTTAAAAACGCAAGTGGCGAGGAGCCCCATTGCTGTGGTAAGGAGAAAGCTGAAAACTTCTGGTGAACCCAAAATTATGTCCAGCAGTGTGCAGGTGTTCCTCCAGGACAGAACTACCGTAATCTTGACGACGCCGATGAATGTGAATTCACGATCTTTGGGAATTTCGGTGCCATAGCCGGGGAGGTAGACCTGTAATGAGGAATGGAGTGTAGTGGCTGACCACAAAAACAAACTTTTTCTTTAGTACCTTTTTCTAATCTAAGAAAAAGATTTTAAATGTTAGAGAAAAATCCGCTCCGCCCTCCCCCGATAATGCCTAAGCGCCCTTTCAATGCGTATCCTTACGTGTAAATCCACGTGGTAATGTTCGGGGCGATAGGCGAGGGGGGGGATCTGCCAGGTGTGGGCCCTGAAGAGGGAGGGGATGAGCCTACGGTAGAGTTCTTTACGGTAGCTGGGTGAATCCGGGGTCATTTCCGCCGATCTGCGCGGGGACGGGCCCGAATTCCCCGGTGGATACGGTGCTGACGGGCTTTGGTGTCTTCGTCAAGTCTGAATCGAGATATCGTGATTTTAAAGGGACTTGGAAGTGGTGGATATCGGACTTGTAATATAGGCCGGTTGGGAAAACTTACTGTCTCATGATATCGTCCGTTTGGAAGGCCAAGTAGAAGCCGATGGCGATGGCTACTGAAGAGATGGAGGAATTAGACAGAGTAGAGACGAGAGAATCAAAGAAGCGAGAGGCATGGAGACAGAGAGAAAGAGAGAGAGAGATAGAGAGAGAGGGAGAGAGAGCTAGAAAGAAGGGGCGAGATAAGAGAGAGAGAGAGAGAGAGAGAGAGTTGAGCAAAAGCGAAGAGAAGACCCAAAAACCGCACAATGGCTAGGGATGACGAGAAAGGCGCAAGCCATCAGGCAGCACGCATTCCGGCGGCCGGTGTTTTGCTGCTGCGGCGGGCGGACCCTCTTTTTTGGCAGTCTTCGGCTCGCGGATCTTGAGTAAAGTTACGTACTATCTACCATTATTCCACTACCGATTCCGAGGACGAGGACGCCGAGTCGAAGCGCCGCTGGACGGGTCGATGTTGATGACACGGTGCTTCGGATTTGGGAGGCACGCTAAAGGAGAGGTAACTGAGATTGGGCCTAAGCTAATCACAATCCTAAGGCCAAGCCAGCTTCTTTTCTACCTTGCTCGACTCATCATCCGTCTTCTCGCTGTTCAGCGTCCCGCTACCGTCGCGGCGCTCTGGCCTCAGTTTTGGCTGAAGGTCGTGATTTTCAAGTTTCGCCGGAAAAATTTGAACTGAATTGAAAAGCTACCATAATCCCTGACGGAGCAGGCCGGTGGTCCGGGTGAATTGGGTGGATAATCCATTTTTCGAATTTTCGGACCGGGATGGTAGCCCGTACTCAAATAGAAGTATTCAAATAGTTTTGGTTCAAAGTTGGGAAGCCCAGGAGAGAGGGCGAGAGAGAAAGAGAGAGAGAGCATGAGAGAGAGATAGAGAGAATATGAGAGACCAGAGAGAGGGAGAGCGAGGGAGAGAGAGAAAGCGATAGGAAAAGGGAGAGAAAAACCGGTATCGTCAAAAAATATTATTGTATTTTTTTTACCTATTTCCCTCTTTGCACCCCTTTGCATCTTCTAGTAGCACCAGGTGTTCTCAGGTTTGGTGTCTCCCCACTTCCAACAGCTTCCTGCCTCGGCTCCTCCGGGCGATGTGGCTGTGAGATATAGCTCCTCGCCTTGAGGGCGAACTGGTAGAGGAGGGCAGGCGGTGTGTGCCGGTGGCTTTTGCGATATTGTTGCAATGTGGCTATGCGAGCCATTGTCTAATGTGGTCATTTCATCTCCCCTCATCTCCCCTTCCAGGCATGGATACCAGTCGATTAGACTCCTCCAGACACCCCCCCCCCCCCCCCCCGGGGGTTCTCTAGAGGGGGAGCTGTCAACAATCTTCGCAGAATCGAGTAGCATTCTCTAAACGGCTTCCCATCCAAATCTCTCTTTCTCCCTCTCTCTCACTCACTCGCTCTCTCTTTCTCTATCTCTTTCCCTAACTCTCTCTCACTTTCAATGAATCGGCTGCCAACTCCTTCAACCCGTCCGTCACACACCAACTGACACCCACCCGTCCCGGATCCAATCTAGTCTGGATTTTACTGACTGACTACAGTATCCCAGCGGAATTAGGTGCGTAACATAGCGTTTAGTTTCTTTTTTTACCTATCGAGCACTATGACGATGCTCGAATGATCTACTAACGTACAAAAACCTAAGTTTGACTTGGCGATTTTAAGCTGAGCTTGGTGTTGACAATGAGCTTAAGCCCGGAACTGGCCCAAGCCCCCCAAACTGGCTTAAGCCCAGACAAAAGGCTAGGCCCAAATTAGCTCGTCTTGGCCCTAATATTTTAATGTCGGGCTTAGCTTTCGTGCAGCTTAGCTTGGCTTGGGTTTATTCTTGGGCTTAACTTGACCAAGGCCCCTATTTAGCTTCGGTTTTTACCAGGGTTGTTCACGGACGGGCTCCGGACGGACGCGGGCCCGGACCCGTCCGCGTCCGAATAATTTTCTCCGATAGAGCGGACGGGCTGGGACGGGTCCGGGACGAGCCGGACGGGCTCGGACGCAGGAAGTAGCCGAGCCCGCTATGCAAAGCGCAGGTAGCCAAAACTTGCATGATAATTGATGAAATGACCGTTTTCGCGTTCTTCCCCCAAGTAAAAGCACCTATGTAAATCAAGACTGGCAACAATCGAGCTAAGATGTTAATTTGCTTTGCATGATTTTGCATGTGCTTCCGGTCATTTGCATTCGCGGACCCGCGGACGCCCCAGCCCGCACTGCGTCCGTCCGGCCCGTCCGGGACCCGTCCAGCCCGTCCGCAGTTTTATGCACAGAATTGCGCGGACAGGACAGATCCACGTCCCAGGCCGGACGGACACGGACCGGACCCAAAATGAACAACCCTAGGTTTTACGGATGACAAGTGAAAAAAACGTAGTTTGGCGCATTTTGTCGTTCAACCCCGAAGCTTTTTTCTATTTTTGCCTGGTTACAGTATCTTTCCGGACGTAGTTGTGTAATGTTGCTTTTTCGATACTTTAACTGTATTAACTAAACCTTCCGGTCTCTTTCAAAGCCTGCTCATTCACTTCCCAATCCCCTTTAATATCCATTTAAAAAACGGATCCCCCAGGGTTGTGAATTCCCTTGCCACAGCTGCTAGTTGGCCGGCAGGTTGTTGTGAGACAGGTCTCTCACTCCTTCTGTCTCTCGCTCTCTCTCGATCTCTCTCTCATCCTCGTTTTCCACCCTCAATCACTGTCCAAGCGGGGCTCGTTGCGTAATGCGTCTCTTTTATCCCCCCCTCCAGCCATCCAACGGCGCGTGAAAAAGGCTATGCCAGAGTAACGGCCTTCCCCAACTTTCTTTCGACCAAAAATCCACTTCGTGGACTCTGTGCTTTGCCTGGTAGATGAACTGAGATCTGGCAACCTTCATTTTGGCACGTATTTCCGGGGATTCGGCTTTTAAAGACGTTGGACTCTCTGTGTCTCTCCACTCCCTCCCCAACACTCGCTCTCTCTCTCTCTCTCTCTCTCTCTCTCTCTCTTTCTCTTTCTCTCTCTCTCTCTCTCTCTCGTCTCCCTCTCTCTCCTTAATCTGTAGGCCATCATATTTAAGTTCGAAGCCCTATTCAGCAGCCAAATACCGATGTGGTTTTGCTGCTGCTTCCGAAACTTCGGCCTGGGGCCGCTCCACCTGATCGGGTAGGAATTCGATTAGACGACCATCTACCGTACACCCCTTCAGAGAAATCTTGGCAATGAGCTTCCCCTGTTCCAGCGCCCTCCTCCTGCTCCTATACAATCGACCGTATCCACCATTTGCTCGGAGGGCAACTTTGGAGAAGTGAGTTTTGAGAGAGAGAAAAGAGATGAGAGAGGAGAGAGAGTGAGAGAGTGAGAGAGAAAGGTACGAATCTCATAATTCTTAAGGTACGATCAGCTGAGCCGTGGCTGGAAGCCAAGGGAGAAGAAACTACTGGATGGCTCTGTAGCGGCCAGAGGTCAGTGTGAACCAATTTTAAAGGGATTGGAAGTTTGAAAGTTGAATTAGATAGGGCTTTAAGGTTTAAACAAATGTCTAAGCAATCGTTATATTCCTATTAAGGATTGAAAATGCAGCCGTCGGAGGCTGGAACTCTTCTTCCCGGACACGTGGGCGCGGGTGAGGAAGAAGACAGGCTACGGTGAGTGCTCAAAACAGGTGACAATCAGCGTGTCAGTCTCTCTCGTCTCTCTCTGTCTGTCTCTCGCTCTCTATTTTCTCTCGCTCTCGCTCTCCCATCTTGCCCAATTTCCAGCAAGCACGGCTCATCATCTTCAGGTCATCGTCGAGCTCATCCCCGAGGAATGCGGAACCCGCCCACAACCACGAGGGTCTCGTTTCCGTTGCCCCGAAACACGAGGGTAAGCACTAAAGGCAGAGTGACACTTGCTCTCTAGGTGAAATGTCGTTGCCGAACCCTCCGAGTCGAATGCCTTCCATTCATCCGCCACCAAATACGGTAGCTTTCAGCGTTATCCCGGCTCTAATTAAATTTTTTAGAATCAGCCAGCCCCGCCTGGCCGAGATACAGGAGGTATGTTTGGTTACGCCATGTAATAGAGCAAAGGGTTATTCCAGTCGTGAAGCCATTTTTGGATTTTTTTCGATATACGCGCTCCGCCAAAATTATGCATGCCTTGCCCGTCCCTTTAATGCAAAAACACGCACTTTTCAATTTCCATTTCCGTTTTCACTAACACTGTCCCCTTCCAAGACGCCGCGGCAAGCGTCGATGTACATCAACAGTGCGGCCGAGCCGCCGAGGATGGTGCCGAATGAGGGCCTTTTGGGCCGGTCGTGCCAATGGACAGGCCCGATGCCCGCCGTGCCGGAAACCTATTGGACGTCCCGAGGGCCGCGCAGGAGCTTGGTAGGATGTTCAGATGACCACGTTGCCTCCGGCGTCTCCGAATCGTCCGGAAGTTGCGCCAAGTCCTGGACGGCCTGATGTCCTACCTGCAAAGGTGGACCCGCTACCGTACCTGAAGTCGGTCGGACTGAAATTCCAAGACGTCCTGAAGTCGTACAAGAAAAAGTGGAGCAGGTACAGTACGTGGATTTAGCCCTCCAGCAGCTCACGCGGCGACCTGAGGCCGCGCAAGTAAAAAGCTGGACCACCTACAGTACCTGGGTTCCGCTCGCCAGCAGCTTCAGCACGGCCTCAAGCTGTACTGGGAAAAAGTGGACCACTTACCGTAAGCCAGCCAACACCACCGGAAGCGCATAGGCCACCCACCTCCTCAGGTCGACAGCCGGGATGAGGCTCGAGAGTTACTGTAGACACGCGCTGTCCACCCTGCGATCGATAGTAACCCCTCGGAACCCACAAACCCCAGTCCTCCTCCTAATTTTAAGGAAATCGAGGCGCCTCAGGTAAATATTGGCACCTTGCCACTGTCGCTTTTCTTAAATATACTAATACAGTAGTCTCTTGTAAACCTCGGAAATTAAGAAAAGTCAAGATTAAGCTTAATCTTAAGTTAAGCCTCAGCCTCAGCCTAAAGCTTAAGCTCAAGTTCAAGGCTTGTCTAAGCCGAAGCTAACCCTAAGCCTAAGCTAAGCCTAAGCTAAGTCTAAACTAAGCACAAGCCAAGCATACCTCTAACCTCGGTCCAAACCTTATTTTAGGCCCCAGACTTTGTCGACATCTCCGCACCGTCTGCAGAGCCGAAACCCCAGCTGTCGTTGGTTTTCCTCCGTACTACAAACGATACAAATTTAGACGCCCCGCATCAACCCCATCCCCAACCGTTCGTCCCGCCGAGCAGCTATGAGGGCGGTCTCAACCAGGGTACGGTAGCCGGGGCGCCTATTACCCGACAACACTTAGCCTCAATTTTCCAGGTCAAGCAGCTAGGCCAAGCCTTAAATATGAGAAGCCAGAAATGAGCGAAATGGGTGCGGATCCGTTCCAGGAGACGCAGGAAACACAAAGCAACAGCTATGGGCAGCTAACAGAAGCTCAAATGAGGCTAGCAAAGTTGAACCCAAGCCAAGAGTCAATCAAAACCAAGCTAGCAAAGCTGAGTTATAGCCCTGAAATCGTTCCAAACTTCAAGCTGGCAAAGCTGAGCCCATGCCTATAAAGTCCGAAAGGGTAGGGGCTTGACTTGAAGCCGAAGATAATCCAGAAACCAGGCTTCTACAGGGCCCAAAACCTGCGCCAAGAACGGGAACCACGGCCGACAAACTGCCAAATATTCAAAAATCCGAATACGCAGAGTCTAAGAATACGGTAGAAACGAAAATGGCCAAAAACTGGCCGAAGAAGGCACGCTAATTCCCGAGGAACCCCACCCGCCAGACCCGCCCGAATTCGACAAATTTCCGGGGGCACCCACCGGACGTTATCAAGCAGGTCGACTGGTTAGGCAGTTGCATGGGCCGTATATCGTAGTGCGCATGAAGGATTGCCTAAGAATACCCTTAAACTATAGCCTCCATACCTTGCATGTCAGAAGAACAAATAATACTTAAATAACGGTTTTTTTTAGAACGGGAGCTCAAGACCTCGAACCGGAGCCACCAGCCACTGTCACTACCGTACCTCCAATCCAACCGGGACCCCAGCCACTTCCGGTCGTTACAACCGGCTACGAACCACCGGAATTACCAACGGCTACGCAGGAAGCCTATCAACACCCCGAACCTAAAGTACCGCTGACGGCTTCAACCTATCAACCGCCAGCCGCCGGACCGGATGCGCCCTATATCGTGCCCCAGCCTACCGTATTCAAGGTGGCAATCGGCGCAAGCAGACCAATAGCTCCTAACCTACCATCAATCCTTCCGGGACCTGCACCACAACTAGCACTAGGATCCTATAAACAGCAGGAAGTTAGCCAAGCTCCGACCCACCAACAAACCACCACCACCCCTACTGCTCTCCTCCAGTACCAACGGCTCCAAATTACATCCCGGGTCGTGCACCCCAACGGCAGCTAACACCAACCACCAAAAGCTCCAGCCGACGGCCCTAGCCGGACACGGGATGGGGTCTCCCCGCCAGGAGGACGAATCTGCAGGAAATACCTATCCACTACCCCCAGTTGATAAGATTCCAGTAGAACCGGTGGAACCTGAAGAGCCAATAGGAAGCCCGGACACCGAATGGGGACTTCCGGTAAATGAACACGAACCCCCGCCGCCGCCACTGCCCCCGCCCGCGCCATCAAGGACCAACACCCCACTGCCCCCTGCCATCACATCGGGCAGTGCTGAAACTGTGGCGCCGCCGGAAGAGGTGAGCTTTGGAAAGTTGTGTAGTCAGGGCCATTAGGTCCTTTCGCTTTAACGGGGAGGGGGGAATACAACAAAATATCGATTTCTTTTTTACCAAATATGAATTTTTCGAAAGAAATGACGATTTTTATTTACTTTATTTTAAACACTTCTTTTAATCTCAACCATTTTTTTTATTAACGATCAAAAGTTAGAGCACCTTTGAGGTTGAGCCGCCACCTGCGGTAGTGACGTATCCAGCGCCAAACCCCGTGGCTCCACCAGCGCCCGGCTTCGCACCCGAACCCCCCGGGGTATCAGGCTCCGACAGGTAATTTACAAATTTGCAGTGGCTATTAAGATTATCATCTTTATTGAATAAAGGTTATTGTATAGCTATAGCAATTTTTATAGAACAACCTGTTGCCGTCCCGTCAGTCGTATCAAAACCTCCAGAAGCCTCCAACGTACACCCGCCACCACCGGGATTCTCGCCGGAACCACCAGGGTACCAGGCAGCTAAAGGTAACGATTTTGGGTACTGGTTCGTTAGCGGGGGGAGGGCACAAGCTTTTTAGTAAAAGTCTAGAAACGCCTAGAAATTAAAGGAAGTCTTTTTGGCGTGTATTTCGTAAAATAAAACTATATTTCAAGCAGAAATACCTGCGAAAAGTTAAAAGAATCGGCTATTTATGGTCGATAATAATTTCTGATTAAAATTTATTAAGTTTTTACGTTTAAGGATAGTAAAAAACGTTTGCGATATTTGAAAAACTGGATCTTAAGAAAAAGCTGCCCTCCCCCGATAATGCCAAAGAACCAAAAAGTTTGTAAAATCATTCAGATTTCCGAAAAAAATTTAACTTATCTGGTGAAAATTCTATAAAAATAATCCGAAGAACTTCAATTTTGTGCGTTTTCGACTTTTCTACAAGTTCAATTTTGGTGTTTTTGTGCTATAGTTCTTTCTTGTTACTAATCAAGGTATCCCCCCCCGCTAACGCATTAGAACCCTGTTCGCTAGCTAAAGTATCAGCTGATGCATTAGGTTGTTGTTATTTTATTTTCTACATCACTTCAGAGCCACCACCATCAGCCAGTATCCCACCACAACCCATCCCCGAGGCACCGGAACCGGAAGAATACGTCGACCTAACCGAGCCCGAGCCCCCACAACAACCCGAGAAGCCGAAGACGGTCCCGTACGCCATCCCACGCCCTCAACCAGTTCAACCGGGACCCCATCCCACCCTAAAACCTGATGTCCAGCCCGCAAAAACAGCCACCGCTTACCCGGTGCTCGTGCCGCAGGTCAGAATTCCCGGGATAGTTCATAAATTGCTTAGGTTGATGGCGGAAATGAAGAACCGGATGAAGCGCAACCGCAAGTGCCATCCGAAAGCGAGGTCAGGAAACGGCTCTTTTGCATTATCGGGGGTCTTTTTTCAAATATAATAAATGTTGGTGTTTTTAAACGGTTTTTTACTGTTCCTAGACGTAAAATCATTACAAATTTTTATTACAAAATACCAAAAAAAAATCGATTTTTCGACCAAAAATCGCCGGTTTTTACAAAAGATACGAATTTTTGAAAGATTTTACAAATTTTTTAGATAGTTTTTCTAGTTGAAATACAGTTTATTTTACTAAAAACACTTAAAATACTTCCTATTAAGCTACTAGACATTCCTAAACGTTTCGGTCCCAGCAATTAGCAGAAAATCTCAGCTAGAAAACGGCTACACAGAAAATTCGGAAGAAAATGCTGGCCCAGTGGTATCTCCACCCGTTTCGCCGGTTAGTCTGCCGCCGGAACCGGAAAAGGTATAAACATCTGAACGTTTTAAATAGCGTTTTAATATCAGGTACCAGAACCCGGCTACAAAGAGATTGACAGCCTTGGAAGCGAAAAGGGCGCCTTCCCAAGGACCCTGGAAGAAGACCATGCCCCTGGTAAGGAAGGAAGGTACTTTCGCAATAACCGGGGGGGGGGGCTCTTTTCTTCGATCGAATTTCTCTAATAAACTAGGTCAAGCGTTTTTAAACTTATTTTTACTATTTCTAAAAGTAAAAACCTCAAAATTTTATTTGAAAATATCAAAAATATCGATTTTTTTTTTTGAGAAAAATGGACAATTTTCGATAAGAAGTTCTTAAAAAAACTTTTGTAAATTTTTTGGATATTTTTTCCGATTGAAATATATCTAAACTTTTCTAAAACTCTAATAAAAAACTTACTATTACATGACTTGACAATTCTGAATTCTGAATTCAAAGAACCGAAAGAATGAAGGAGACTTTTTATATCTTTTTAGACTAATTGATCCTTTCTAAAATTTTTTAGTAAAACCCGCCACAAGACCCCTCGTCCCATTACCGCGCTTGCAACCGAAACGCCCGCCAATCCGCGTCCCTCCGAGCAGCTATCAAAGCCGACCGTAATAGATACAAAATTGCGGTTTAAACGCGAGTTTTAGGCGACAACGCCAAGTGTTCCCGCAACCACAAGTCCAGGTAAACGACAAAAAATTTACGGCTACTTTCCAGCCCTTCAACACTGGACCACCGTTTGCCTACAACCGCCCGCCGCTGGTAGGAAATCACCAGAAATACGTATTACTTTATTTTTAGGCCCCGAGCCCGCTACCCAGTTTCCAGTCTTATTCTCAGGTCTGATTTGAAATTAGCATTAACTAGCCCATAAACTGAACTGTTAGCTGGGGGAAACTAATCTTTCCTACTAATTCCGTACGACCCTAGCTAACCGTAACCATTTTCATAGCATTTAAAGAGTTTTTAGATAAAAAAGCTGGTAATGAATAAAAATATTCACAATTTTTGACTTCTTGGTCAAAAATGTATTAAAAATGACCAAAAAAAGTAAAATTTTCAAATTCTCAGCTTTCTCAAACATTTTTTTCCTTCTGGCAAACAAAAACCACCTAAACACATGAAAAATATGTTAGATATTATCAACAGGTAGGCGAAAAGATTAAAAATATTTTTCCCCCTGACAAAAATCCCCCCTTCCCAACAACCCAGTACCCAAATAACTTTACAATGTAAAATTCAATTAGCCAGCGATGCCGATGGCATCGGGCGGATGCTGCGGCGGGCGCTGGTTTGGCTCGTCCGGCCAAATATGCCATCCGGTCAACTTCAATCCGTGTCGCCCGCAGGCTGCTCAGCAATGTGGTAAGTCTTTTCCGCCCGAAAAGCCAGTTTATCGTCTTGGAAGCGTAGCGTTTTTCTTCATTGTCCTTTTTGCTTAGAAAACACATGTATTTCAAAAATCTAATCACTCGGCAACAATTTTCATGCAACTGCTGCTGCTCGTCGAACAATAATGGGTGCTGCAACAACGGATGCGGCGGCAATTCATGCGGTTCCTCGTGCCGTGGAGGTTGCGGCCAGTCGTGTGGCGGCTGCGGCGGGTCGTGCCGAGGCTGTGGCCAACCTTGTGGCGGTTGCAGTCGCCCGTGTGGTGGATGTTCATCTACAAGCAGCGCCGGCTGCTCTAGTAAGCTATTCACAACCGTACTTGTTTGTTACAGCCAATATTACAGGCGGTTGTGGGGGTGGATGCAGCGGTGGTGGCAGCCTCAGCCAAGCGCTCGGATTGTCTTCGTGTTGCACCCCGGTGAGCTGTCAGCCAGCATGTCAGCCGGCTTGCTGTCAACCTCCTTGCTGCCAACCTACGTGCTGCCAACCATCGGTTTGTACATCGACGTCATAATTCGAGCCATTTTCAGTGCTGTACCCCATCTCCGCCGGCGATGCCATGCTGCTGCCCCTGTCTAAGTTCATGTTTCGGCCGGAGAAAAACGGTTTTTAGTTTCCGGAGTAAAAATACGCTCATTCAGGTCGATACGCCGGCTTCTGGGGCGCTGCTAAACACGGCGGATCGAGATGTGGGAAGCTGTTGCAATAACTTTTGCTCAATATTTATTATACCTCTACTGTTTGCTCAATAAATAAGATAGTGTAGCCAAGAAGAAGGCGGGACATAGCAGCAAGGGAGAGGCGAGAGAGAGAGAGAGAGGGAGAGCTACGATGCACTCCACTTTCCGCGACAACTGGTGTTTTTTATACCGCGCGCTACCGTAACGCACGCAAGCCGCGGCTTTTCTTACACACCCCGATTTTTCAAACGTTTCCCACTACCGGTTCGCAGGATATTTACCATATGTATTTTTTTTTTTCTGCCCTAAAAACGTATCACTTCCAAAATGTATGCGGAACATTTCCTTTAACTTTTCTTTCCTTTTTCTCCAGAATTCGTTTCTACTCGACTTTAGATCATTGCACAAGTATCAGAGAGATTACGATTTTACTTTTCTTATTTCTTCTTTTCCGCTTTTTGTTCACCTCCAATTTGTGCTTTAGGGTCGGGATGGCGCCCCTTGGACACATGGAAGACAGTGGAACAAAAGGGCGCTACGATCCCATCTCGATGGAAATTACGCGCAACGATGCCCGGGGCTCGCCACCTCCCATCCCCTGAATCACTCCGCGGCTCGAAGACCCTACACGATGGCGACGTCGCTCCGATTTACGGGCTGAGCGCACCCGCTTAAGTGATTTTTGGACGGCTTTGAATCATTTTCTTTAGGTCGCTTGCTGAACGCTACGAGATGCGATGGAAGGTCTCCAAAGCTGTTATGACAAGTCCTGTGGCCACCTACCAACTTTCCTCGTCGTCCTATTCTTCTGCACTCATCGGCGCCCTCATAGTCTTCGCGGTGTTGTTGTTCGTTCTCCGTCGCAACCCGGGCAGCAGCAACCCCTGACGATGCGCGGGGCCAGCGGTTCTGGTGAGAGTGGTTTTTAGCTACTAGATGGATTTTTAGGCGTCTTTGGATGCAAGAGCTGGCGCTATCGTCCGGCAAGATGGATGACGATGGGAATCCACCAGCTCGAATTCAGCATCGTCAAGAACCCGAGCGTCCCTCTTGCCTTGGCTACGGGGTTCAGCTGCACGACCAATCCCACCGAAGTAATCGCATCCATCCGGCGCTGCGGACGGTGTTCCGGACTGCGGGGACAGTTCCGATGAGGTCGCCTGCAAAGTGTGCTCTTTGTTTTTATCTTTACTTTGGTTCAGAGTGCAATACTCGTTACGGCTGCCCCAACGCCATGCTCCGCAACATCCGAGGAATGATCTGCCTGACTCCGGAACAAATCTGTGACGGAATTGCACACTTGCCCGGATCGGTGGGATGAAGAGGATTTTGTCGTAAGAAACGTGTTGCTTTTGTTTATTTTTTTGCCTAGGTGACGCATGCAAGAGAGGGAATTCCGTGTGCGTTGAAGAACTCAACCCTGAGCATGTGCCTCCTCAAGATGCTGTGTGCGATGGTGTACGGGACTGCCCCGACGGCGAAGACGAACAAGGCTGCAAGGATCTCGATGAATGCCGCGGTTCTGCCATGGTATACTTATCATCCTTGAATTTCACCGGCTTTTTTCAGATGTGCAAAGCGGAGGGAAAGTGCCTCCCCGCCCGCAAGATCTGCGATGGCGTCAATGATTGCACCGATGGTTCTGACGAGCAGGTATTTCCGCTTTGAAAAAGCCTTATTCTTCTTTCTAGAATTGCACCTGTTACAAATGCTCCGGCACTGGCAAGAACCTCTGCAACGACGGCACTTGCATCACGATGGATAAGCTTTGCGATGGGACGGCCGACTGCGGCGAGGGCTACGACGAGCACGGATGCCCATCATGAGAGGAGGAATTTACTGTGAATTCGCACTCTAACGTGCTTTTGCTTTGTACTTTCGCAATTTGTGCATGATTTTGTAATAAAGGGTTTTCACTTACAAACCGAAGGCGAAATAACAGTTTTGCGCGAAATGCACGGAAAGGCTTTGCATCTGTGCTTGGAATACACTTTCGGCGCAGGCCTCTGCGAAGCGCCAGCTTTACGGAAAGCCAGTCCACCATATCGATCATGCTCCAACTGGCCGTCTTGTTCTTATCGCTCTCGTGCCAAGCACTGGGCCAGAACGCCACCGAGATCCTCGATGCGGCGAACAGCACCGAGGTGTCGAATGCAACGATGATCGTCGACTTGTCGAATGGTGCGTGCCAGTCAGTTCAGGCAATCCAGCCATTTAGGAACCTACTTTGACGATGCCATGGCTGCAGAACCGGCGTACTATTTCTCTCCTTTTCTATAGCCATCTTTTATAGCGGCGTCATATACAAGGTCGGCAACGAATACACGATGGACCAGCAATTTGTTGATGAGAAGGTGGCGTATTTCTGGGAGCCTAAGGCCTCTTTCCAGCTCGAGAAACTGGCGCGTGATAATGGCGTGCTGATCGTGTACTCCTTCTTCGGCTTCTTGATCGGTTTTGGATCCGGGTTCGTAATTCCTGCAGCGGTGAAGCCCGACGATGAATTCAGGGGCTTCGTTTTGTTTATCCTGAGCATGTCCATGCGCCGGTGCATCTACTACCACTGGTACCGAGCTGTGTAAGTTGTTTTGACATGTTAAACCGCCTTTTGACATGGTAGGAAGAAGCGCCGCGAGTTGGTAGACGAGTTGCGCTCGTCGGGCAAAGAGCGGCCAGCTGTGGTGCAGCAGGGGCCGCCAATGGTGATGAATGGCAGTGATGAGGCGTCACGGCGGCCGATGCCCATGGATCCGCCAGCGATTTCTGTGGTGGGCTGCATGTTTCGCTTGCTATTTCATTCAGGCCAAACCAACCGAACAAATCCTGCCCTCTGTTCCGCAAGAGAATCCGCAAGTGGTAGGGTTTGCGTTATGCAGTGGTAAAACGTCTAACTTTCCAGAGCAAGAAGGGGCCGATCGGGCGCTTCTTCGACAGATTCGTAAGCGGAGATATTCAGGCGCCTATTCCCACTTTAGCACCACACTTCTGCGCCGGCAGCCCAGCCTTCGAACATGCAGGTGCCAATCTTCAGCAAGAAATGACAAGCCGCTGCCATACTTTCCCGGAACTTAAGTTGAATAACCTTTCTCAGACAGCCCAGCCCCGTCTTCAAGCCCCAGTCGAAAATGTCGTCCCCGACGAGACCGAGGAAAATGATACCCTGGTCAGCCGGCTCAATGTTCAAATTCGCCGAATTTCAGAAAAAGTTGCTGAAGGAACGCCGTAAGATGATTTCCGAGTCGGCGGTCCAGCAATCGCAGGCAAGTTGGAAGCGCACTGGCGACCAGCAAGCGACCTTTTTTACAAGCCTGCATTTCAGAACGCCAAGCAAACTGGCGCCGAGTCGCAGACGTACGTGGGGGGAATACGTCGATTTTGCCAGGCCAGCCGACGAAGATTAGGCCATCAACTCGCAAGCCGGCTTATCGGCCCGGTTCTTCCCTATTGTGACCGCATCACCTGACATTGCCCATCCTCCTCGCAACGATGCCCTTATGCTAACTGAATAAATAATATTATACTGCTCCCAGCAACTCCACCCGGTCATGGTATAACTAACTATAAGAATCAGAAACAAAGCCAAACGACAGCCCCGTGCGCAGTTTTGCACAAGTTGCGCGCAAAGGCGAATAAATTGCTTTGCCATAAATTTCATCTAACAAACCAACACCGAGCTAATGTCACCTGCCTGTGCTCAACTAAAAGTTACAGCTAAGTACAAAGGTTTATTCGATGAAAGCTATGGCACTGATAAAATCTTCACAAATCACAGCAAAATGAAAGAATTCCCTAAGGCTTATTTGGCTTATGCGCGGGCGTAGGTGCGCACGCACTTCACGTTGTTGCACTCGCAGACAACCTTCAGCTTCCCGTCCTCGACGAAGCGCTCGAAGCGCGAGTCCTTGCCACCGTTGAGGCCAGTCTCTTGTTGGATGAGCTTGTCGCCCTCGATCGTATACTTGGATTTCACCTGAAAGGCAAAATCATAAGAAAGAATAAAGAAAACGTACATCACGGCCGTCAGCAGTCTTGTCGGCGAACTCCTCCCCGATGACGAATTTCGCAACGTGCGTCTTGAAGGTGGATGTGGAGGTGATCGTCCAGTTGTTGCCTCAAACAATAAACTTTCTAAAGCCAAAAATTCAAGCGGTACCTTCAATAACGATGTCGAGCACGGGCTTGAGATTGACGGCAACCTTGCGGGTAAGGAAAGAAACGCCGCACTCCTTCATATACTCGTCGAAGTTCTCGCCCGAGACGAAGTTCCACTTGCCAGCCAGCTTGTCCGCCATTGTAGTGATCTGCAACGAATGAGGTTAGAAATAAGAATATTTAGAAAGTCGGAAAGGGAAAGAGAACCAAGCGAAAATGGAAAAAAATTGAAAAATCGGAGAGAGCGCCGGCATCATATCGTAGCCGCTAGCCTACGGGCAGCGCCAAAATACGAGGTGTCGTTTAGGCCGCCAGAAAGCGTAAACCGCGGAAAAAAAAAATTGGGGAAACCGGGAAGCCAGCCGGCGGCGGTAATGGGCCGCGATAAGTTATGGATAGTAGAACACGTAAAATGCCCAGCACTCAGACGCAATGATTCGAAAAGGTGAAATGCTTCGTAAGTGACGAATTCCATGGCAATTCTGGCCGTAGTTTCAGCATTGTCATGAATTTCAAAATAAGAAATTTTTAGTTTTTCCGTCCGTCCTGGCCAGGTAATGGTTTAAATAACCAAAGAGTTTCGTACTTCTTCGTAAGCTATGAATGCGATTGGAATTTTGTTTCGGGATTACTAGTACGAATTTAATTAAATGCTCTTTTTTTGTTTTCCTCCTGAAATCTCTGCTCGGCCCTTTGCAGAAGAACCGCTGTTCCATCTGGGTTCGGCAGCTAGCCCGAACCATGTCGATTAGCGGCCTCTACAATTTCCATCCACTCGTCCGGTTCCTGTTGGTGGTTGCCCTGGGGGGGCGAGCGATTGCCTGCCGATTCGTGGATTCGATTTGCATACGTCCTCTCTAGGAACAGATTGTCCTCGGCAACCAGCGAATGACGGGTTGCTTGAAGGGCGAAGGGGGCTTTTGCAGGTGATGGTTGGCTTTTCCCGGTGGGTTTGGGAAAATGGATCCGATCCAAAACTTGACCGGATGAAAAAGCAAGCAAAAATGGTATTTAGAGGACGAACGAAAGTTTCCAAGAGGGGATTCCTGGAGAGAAAGTCATAAATCGGAATGAAGGGCAATGAGAAATGCCAATTTTGAACTTTTGGTTATGAATCGCCGATGACAAACCATAAACAGGCGGCCCTTTTGGACAAAAAGGCGGCTGCCTCTGAAACCTCTAATTAGAGTGCTAAAGCAGGCTTTGTAAAACCTTAAAAATTAGATTTTTAAGTTTAGGATAAGCCCACGTTTGCGCATTGCTTCGTTGAAAGCCAAGGCTAAGTCACAAAGTCAAGACTAGCCGTGCCGATGAGAAAGCGCCGGAAAAACGCCGGCTGCTTTGGGCTAGTCCCATAGAACTTTCAACCGCTGAAAACTCACACAACTTTCCCACCGTTTGCCCTTTTTCCGAGACTATTTGGTCAGAGGGGACAAGCCAGGGGATTCCCATCTCGCGAGCGCCATCGTCGTCGTTGCCTGCCTCACTCTTTGTCCGGCAGCGTTTTTTCGGCAAGACGGCTTGCCCCCGGATTTGCATATTGGCAAGGGCACATTCGTTGATGGGTCACACTCGGATGGCGCGCGCGGGGCGGAGCTGCTGCTCCCTTCTGCCCGGCTATAAAGAGCCCGAATCTGGAAGAGCCCTTCACCAGTTTCGCACTGATCCCCAGCAACACGTCTAGTCACACAGCACATACCTTGTTACCTCACGTTACCTCGAGAAATTTCTAGGATGGGCACGGGAAGTGTTCGTTTTGTCGTGGGAGCGTCGACGGCGATGTCCGTCATCGCGTTGCTGATGGCATTGGCCGTGATGCCGTCGCTGTATTCTGAGATCTCGATGTTGCGCGACGAGGTCTTCGACGCTGTTCATAGTTTTAAGGTATCATTTTTTCGCTCTTTGTTATTTCCGGGTAGGGAGAACGGATTTTTCGTTTTCGTCTATATCTGCAAAGTTACCTATCTAGAAAACTTATACAACATATCAAAAAATTTTAACTTTTGTCGAAACTCAAAAACTTTTGGCGCAACACCGTAATTTTGTTACTGTTTCTCAATTAAAATTTGCAGGTTTGTACCTTTAGAGCTGTCCATTTTCAAATATAAGGTGTTTTTACATTGGCTTTAGTAAGTTTTATCTATTTTTAAAGTACAAAAACTTTTCAGCAAAGTTAGAAAAAGTGTTTGAGAAAGTCGAAAACTAGGTAATTTTTGGTCGAAAAAAACAAATTTTTTCTACATAAAATTTTTAATTAAATTTTGCAGGTATTTATGCCGGTAGGTATATTTAAAAACGATGTGGAAACGCATCAACTCTTTTTTATAAAGCTCGAGAGCTACCGTTTTTCTTATAGGATTCGACCGATAGTTCGTGGGTGGACCTGATGGACATCCAGTTGGGAGTGACCCCTCCATCGAGGCCAAAGGAGAACCCACTCATCAGACGCGAGAAGCGCTTTGCCGAGCTTCCCGACTGGTGCCAGTGCAATGCCATGCCGCAGTGTCCGCCCGGCCCACCAGGGCCGCCTGGGTGCTTCCCGGAGAGCCTGGAGGTGGAGCGTAGAGACTTAAGATCTTTATACCAATCATTTTCTAGGCCCTGGCGTGCCCGGACCTCCCGGTGTCGACGGCGTCATCGGCCCATCTCGATCATGCCTACAACAGGCCGAATGTGTTCAGTGCCCGATTGGACCCCCCGGCCCGCCGGGAGTCGATGGGCCAGCGGGACCCGCTGGGCCCCAAGGAATTCCCGGAGCGCCTGCATCGCCTGGTGGAGAGGGTCCCGTTGGCCCGCCTGGCCCGGCTGGAGACGCCGGTCTGCCAGGTATGGCAGTTGGGGATGACCGATAGATACATCGTCTTTAGGAGCCCCCGGAATCCCCGGCGAACCTGGTCACCCTGGCACTGCCGGCATCAGCCGCAAGGGTCGTCCCGGACCGAAGGGAGTCCCCGGTGCGCCGGGTGCTGCCGGAAACCCCGGTCTGGATGGTGCTCCAGGTCTTCCTGGACAAGATGGTGCCTCCGGGCCACCAGGACCGGCAGGACAGCCTGGAAACCCTGGCAGCGACGGTGCGTTGCTTCGAAAAATTGCTGAATACTGAAATTACAGCATCTTCATAATATTGTTCCCTCGCTAACCCAATTTTTTAGGCGTCCCCGGCGTGGATGGCGGTTTGGGAATCCCCGGCCGAGATGCCGAATATTGCCCGTGCCCGCCACGATCGATGGTGTTCGTCAGCCACCGCCGTCGCGTCGCCTGAACGGCTCCCCCAACTGTCGAATAATAAATTCCGGTTGCAAAAATCGAAGGCTTGCTGCATTTAAATTCAGCGTCACGCATTCACACAGAAAATTCCAGTATTCTCTGGAATACCGTTATTTTGTTCAGAGATGCACATATACCGTTTCTCCGCCAAAAATACACCCGGTACTAGACTGTTATCAGGGGGAACTAATTTTTCCCCGTAATCCTGTATGGTCCTATAAGAAAATATAAAGATTTCTTGGCATTTTACATAGTTTTAGGTTATGAAAAGCTCATAAAAACAATCAAAATTTTTGACGTTTTGGTGAAACGTGTATGAAAAACGACTAGAAAGCTCATAATTTTCGAATTTTTGAAAAAATTTGAAATGTTTTTTGTAACTTTCTAGCAATCAAAAAATACGGAAAAATGGCTAAAAATACGCTTTTTATTATTAACAGGTAGGTAACGATCAAAAAAAAATTGGCTCCCCCTGCCCAAACTTTCCTCCCCTGCTAACGGTCCAGTACCATATGCCCGAGCCTATTTTTATCTAATTTTTTTGAGACCTATCAGCAGGTCCTTTTTACTAAAAGTGAGCTGAAGCCGAGCAGCGCGTAGAACCCGGCCTGTTTACGAAAAAAGTTGACCCGAAAAGCCGAAGACCGGCTTTTGTGGTGGTTGTCCCTCCTCCGATCCCTTATAAGGACAATCCGAATGGGGTCAACCTTTCCCCTGGCTCACAATCAATTTCTGCAACGATAATTTTCAATGTATATCCTAAAAAGCGGCGAGCTCGAGCTCATTTTAGGACCTGATTCTTTATTGAGCCTGACCTTGAAAACGTTATTTTTAGAAGTTTTTCAAGTACTAACCTTAATTTTTAGGCAATTCTCCAATAGTTACTATCTTTTTTTCTACTGTTTTGTGCTAAATCGGGTAGATCGTTTCCTCCTCCATTCTCGCCAAGGCTATTTCTTTTTTTCTATTTCTCCTGCTGCTGCTCCACGCGCGCGGTGGAAGCTTCTCGAACGTCTCACCTAGCCGCCCCTTCGCGCATCTCTGCGCCAAACCCGTTGACTATATAGGTGCTGCTCCTCGGCAAGAGCTGCAGCTCTTGTCCACCGGTTTTGGCAGTGGATTTGGTTGCATTTTTTCTATTGTTTTGGAACAAACTATAAAGTTATTTACTTATTTACGCTTGAAGTTTCGATCTACGCCAGGTATTTGTTTTTTTAGTTCTTGCCTGATCGTCGATCTGTTTACCTTATTTCCTTTAGACTTGTATTACCCCGTTTCAAAAATGGCATGAACTATGAGAGATTTAACTTTAGTTTAGCTTTACACTTTCTTTTCTAGAATAAAGCTAGACAAAAGCAAGCTGCCGCGCGTTTTTTATGGATACCCCTGCGAGCCTGGATGACCTTGACAAAATCCCCACCCCCAATAATCAACCCCAGATCTCGGAGGCGGGTCGGCCGAGAATCGATCGCTTTTGCGCTGCTATTTTTTTGCAGTTTCCGGCATAAATTATACCCCGCATCAGCCGGCTTGACCTCTGACGAGTTATTTGCTGTTTTTGGGGGGTATTGGTAAAGTGGGTAGTGCGGGGAGGGGGGTTAGGGATCGGGTTGTGGTGGTGAGCTGTGGAGAGCCAGTATTTGCCCCGCAGGCCTTCCCGAGAACTGTGTGCGGGAGAGAGAGAGAGAGCGAGAAAGAGAGAGAGACAGCAAGTGACTGACCAGTCAGACAGTCCGCCCCTTCCAATCCACTCCTCCACCTCTTCCTCCTCGTCCCGTGAAACCCATCGATCCACCCCCTTGAAGGCTCGTTTTTTAGGGTTTGATGAACCGATATTGTCTAGAAAGCCTCTATTACTTCCATATTACCGGATATTCCAATTACGCTTTTGAAAAGACCACCAAAAGTTAGGATCTCCCGGTTTTCTACCCTTTAATCCCCTAATCCGCTCGTAGATTGAACTAAAAGGTTTCGGAACACGTCGTCTACTCTTCTTTTTCTGCTTATTCGCCGTTTTGAAGGGATTGGAACATCTAAATCTGACGTTTTTCAGCTATCGCCTCTTCCGCGCTACAAGATAAACCGCAAATACCTCAGATACGGACAATCACAACGCAACAAATTTTCTGGTGGCTAGGACCGGAACGCATCGGTAAGGCTTTTTGTTGTTTTGTTACGTTCTAGATTTTACTTGTTCTTCGTTGTTGTTTTTGTTATATTTCGTTTTTTTAGGCAATGCGGGTCCTGGGGGCGTGCATTGCGCTTCTCTCGATCTCATCCATCATCGCCCAACCAGTCGCACAGGTTTGTCGTTTTCAATTTTAACTCTAATCCTATAATTTTGGTTTTAATTCCTAGCCTTTTTAAAAATAATATTTAGGACCAACACGTGCTGCTCACAAATGAAAACCACGATCAGGTGCTGAACTCGGCGACGGTAAGCTATTTTTTCAAGGTTTTGGCTCAAAATGAAGTATTCCTACACTCTTTACAACCCCAATTTCAGGTGGTCTTCGTGGCATTTTGCGCAGAGTGGTGCCCTTTTTCGAGAAGGTTGCGGCCGGTTTGGGAGGAAACGGCCAGGGTAATGATCCGCTTCCGTGTCTTATTATTTCGCACTATTTGTTCAGGTCTTCAAGCGCGAGCACCCCGACAAAAGCGCCGTTTTTGCGATCGTCGACTCGGTGGCTCATGTGGGTTTTTATACAGAAAGGGGATTGAGAAGGAACCAGGTTTAGAAATATTTTGAAGGGGTTTTAGTTGGCTTCGTAGACTTTTCACGGCAAAACTTACTTTTTGGAGGAAACGTGCTCAAACCAACTTTCTAATATAATGTGTTTCAAAACCGTTTTTTTCTCTGATAAACGTAAAAACTTACACATTTTATTAAAAGCAAAAAAAGTTTTTGTGGATAAAAATGGCCGAGTTTCAACCAAGATTTCAAAATTAAAAAGTTACAAAATTAATTATTGAAAGTTTACCCAGCCCCAAAACCTTGTCGCTTTGTAGTTTCTAGTTTTTCTTAATTTTTCGATTTTTTTCTTATTACAATCTATCCATTTCAGGCTGACGTCGCGGATCGATACTTTGTCAACAAGTACCCAACGATGAAGTACTGGGTCAACGGCGAGCTCGTCACCAAGGAGTACAGGTAAATCAGCCTTAAAACTTTTTCAGATGGTTCATTTTACTAAATTTTTTAGAGGCACCCGCTCCGTGGATGCTCTAACAACGCATGTGCTGGAGCAGCTATCCACGGCCATGAACGAGTTCCCGTCACAGGTTTCTCCAATTGAAAACGGGATGAGTGTTTTTTAGGAATATATTGACACGCATCTGGATCGCAGCAAGAGAAACGTGCTCGTCTACACGAAGGACCGCAATTCGGTGGCCTTCTCGAATTTGAAGGTATTTGCCATTTTTTATGAAAACCTTTGTTTAGAAAGCGGCCATGATTCTGCGCGAGGACTGCTCCTTCTGGGTGTCCGACCCGGCGCTTGCTGCCCCATCCGGTGCGGATATTCAGGGAAACATGATCTCGTTCGTCGACCCCGATACGGGAGACCATCAGCAGGTAATATTCGGAATTTTGGGCACCCTAATAATATTTATTTTACGGTTCTTTGGCATTATCGGGGGAAGAAAATTTATATTTTGTAGTATACGATGAGCATGGAGAACTATGACCTGATGAAGCAGTGGCTGACGGATAAGTGCATCCCGTTGGTTCGAGAGGTATTGTCTAACAAACTTTCTTACAAAAATTTTTAAGGTCACCTTTGAAAATGTGGAAGAATTGACCGAAGAAGGACTACCCTTCCTCATCTTCTTCCGCGACGTCAACAACAAGGAGCACGACAAAATGTTTACGGATGCGGTAAACTTCCCTTAAATATTTTTAATTTTTAATTCAGGTGGTACGCGAGCTCTACGATATCAAGGGGGCCGTCAACCCGCTTTTCGCCGACGGCAAGAAGTTCGCCCACCCATTGCGACATCTTGGAAAGACGCAAAAGGTTGTCTCGAGCCTTGGGCAGCCTAGCAAAGACCCTTTGGGAAACCCCGATTTTCAGGATCTACCCGTGCTGGCCATCGACTCCTTCCAGCACATGTTCCTCTTCCCCGACATGTCGCAAGTGTCCGCCCCGGGAAAATTACGACAGGTAATTGGAGTCTTGACTTTTTCATAATGAATCCCTTTAGTTCGTCGAAGATTTGAACTCTGGCAAGCTGCACAAGGAGTTCCACGAGAGCCTCGACCAGAAGATGATGGACTTGGCCAAGTTCAAGTCGGAGAACGGGATCGAGGAGGAGCACGAGCAGGTAGTGTCTTCTCAATTGAACAAGCTATCTTGGTGGTTTTTCAGGACGGAGATGCACGACCGGGCGGCCAAGGGCCCCCAGGCCACCGGCCAAAGACCGACCCGCCGCCGTCAGTGTTCAAGGAGCTGAAGCCGAGCGGAAAACGGTGGGTTTGGCTTTGATGAATTCATGTTGGCTAAAGAATTTTCCGAAACGCATTTTCCGGTTCTTTCGCATTATCCGGGGGAGGGAGGACGACATGTTTTTCGTAGGATCCGATTTTCAAAATATGAATAGCGGAAGTGCTTCTAAACTGATTTTACGATTTCTAAACGTGAAATACTTCATTAGTTTTATTTATTACCAAATTTTATTAAAAATATCGCAAAAATATAGCCTTTTCGACCAAAATTTCGACCTTTTCAAAAAAATATTACTATTTTTAGATAGGTTTTCTCGTTGAAAAATAGTTCTTAAGTTCCTAGGCTTTCTAGACTGATAGACAAGATTGCCCCCGATAGTGCATAAGAACCGAATTTTGGTAAAAGAAAATTATATAGTAATTTTGCAGATATTAAACCTCCCCTTTCCAGATACTCGCTGCTGATGAAGCAGGAGCTGTAATAAAAACCCACAACTTTCTCGAAAAAGATGGCCAAGAATCGTCTAGAAGACTTTTTGCTCCTTTTCTCTGTACCTTGCTATGTGCCCTCCCCATTCTCAGGAATGGGCGGCCGTGTTCTGTTCGGGTTTTTTTTGGCGTTTTGTTTTGTTTATGCTGCTGCTACTCTTGAGTATTTTGGTACGGTCCGGATTTTTAGAATTTCTACAAGCCTTTGCCCCCGTAATATTTCCCCTTCCCCCATTCGCTGTGATATTAGTGACGCTGCTGTGAGAATAAAGTGGATTCGATTTGAGTGAATTACGAGGCTATTTGCATGAAAATGCGAAGTATGGTAAGAAAGGGAAAATAGAGAACAGAGATGCATGCACTGTATTTTTCGTCAACGCCATTGAAGGTGGGTTTTTATATGCTTTTTGCACTTTTTTCGGTACTGGATTATTAGCAGGGGGAACTGATTTTTCGTACTAATCCTGTACGATACAAAATATAAACCCTTTTTAACATTTTACACAGTATCAACTATAATAAAAAAGTAGTGGCGTCCGTCCGTCCGTCCGTCCGTCCGTCGTGTCCCGGATTCAACTCGAAGGGGAAAGGAGCTAGAGCTTAGCTCTCTTCGGATTCGGATAGAGCGTGGTCAGAAACCCCCAAACTGATAAAAAAATTATGAAAAAGTTTTAATTTAAATTATTAAAATTAACTTTGAAAGTTTTTACTTAGTAAAAGGGGTGGGGACGGAGGTTGGGGTGATTTTGGACATGGTGAGCCAGGTGGCGCGCGTTTCGTGGATGAAAATTTTCACGGGAGCCATACCATTTCCTTTTTCTCTCATTTCATCCGGTCGGTCGTTATTTTTGTTTTTTAAGGGGATTCCGCCTAGGGGAGGTATCTGAACCCATCAGGAAGGTATTTAGGTGGTTTTTGAAGGGGATTTCGGCTATGGGGGGTATCTGAAGCCATCAGGAAGGTATTTTGGTAGTTTTTGAAGGGGATTTCGGCTATGGGGGTATCTGAAGCCATCAGGAAGGTATTTAGGTGGTTTTTGAAGGGGATTTCGGCAATGGGGGGTATCTGAAGCCATCAGGAAGGTATTTAGGTGGTTTTTGAAGGGGATTTCGGCTATGGGGGGTATCTGAAGCCATCAGGAAGGTATCTAGGTGGTTTTTGAAGGGGATTTCGGCTATGGGGGGTATCTGAAGCCATCAGGAAGGTATTTTGGTAGTTTTTGAAGGGGATTTCGGCTATGGGGGGTATCTGAAGCCATCAGGAAGGTATTTAGGTGGTTTTTGAAGGGGATTTCGGCTATGGGGGGTATCTGAAGCCATCAGGAAGGTATTTTGGTAGTTTTTGAAGGGGATTTCGGCTATGGGGGGTATCTGAAGCCATCAGGAAGGTATTTAGGTGGTTTTTGAAGGGGATTTCGGCAATGGGGGGGTATCTGAAGCCATCAGGAAGGTATTTAGGTGGTTTTTGAAGGGGATTTCGGCTATGGGGGTATCTGAAGCCATCAGGAAGGTATTTAGGTGGTTTTTGAAGGGGATTTCGGCTATGGGGGGTATCTGAAGCCATCAGGAAGGTATTTAGGTGGTTTTTGAAGGGGATTTCGGCAATGGGGGGTATCTGAAGCCATCAGGAAGGTATTTAGGTGGTTTTTGAAGGGGATTTCGGCAATGGGGGTATCTGAAGCCATCAGGAAGGTATTTAGGTGGTTTTTGAAGGGGATTTCGGCTATGGGGGTATCTGAAGCCATCAGGAAGGTATTTAGGTGGTTTTTGAAGGGATTTCGGCTATGGGGGTATCTGAAGCCATCAGGAAGGTATTTTGGTAGTTTTTTAAGGGGATTTCGGCTGGGGGTATCTGAAGCCATCAGGAAGGTATTTTGGTAGTTTTTAAGGGGATTTCGGCTATGGGGGGTATCTGAAGCCATCAGGAAGGTATTTTGGTAGTTTTTTAAGGGGATTTCGGCTAGGGGGGGTATCTGAAGCCATCAGGAAGGTATTTTGGTAGTTTTTAAGGGGATTTCGGCTATGGGGGTATCTGAAGCCATCAGGAAGGTATTTTGGTAGTTTTTAAGGATTTCGGCTAGGGGGGTATCTGAAGCCATCAGGAAGGTATTTTGGTAGTTTTTTAAGGGGATTTCGGCTATGGGGGGTATCTGAAGCCACCAGGAAGGTATTTAGGTAGTTATTAAGGGGATTTCGGCAATGGGGGGTATCTGAAGCCATCAGAGGTATCGAAGTAGTTTTTTTAAGGGAATTTCGGCTCGGAGGGGTATCTGAAGCCATCGGGAAGGTAGCTATGTTTTTGTGGGGGGTGGCTAGAGGAGGTATCTGAAGCCATCAGTGTAGGTATTGCCATGAAGGCATCAGCGTAAGGTAGAGATGAGATGTGGTGGTGTAGAATATGGAGGGTAGCCCGAAGTCCAGCCGATGACAGTCGCGAAGCGACTGTAATCGGCTGGTTTAGCTATAAAAGAACCTAGAAAAACGTCTGAAAAATTTTTGATCAGCTGTGGATCGATGAAAAATGACCAAAGAACGGCAAAATTTTCGAACTTTTAAAATGTTTTTTGCAGCTTTTTAGCAATCAACCATGAAGACCCTCATCAAAACTTGTTATTAACGGATAAACAAAAACTGATTCCCTCCGCTAACTCACCGCTAACAGTCCAGTTCCATTTTTTTCTACAGAAGAATGCGCGCTGTCCACTGGTTGGCCCTGCTGTGGTTGATTATTGGCGCCGTCGCGGTATTTTTGTTTCGGCGATAAATTATTTTTGTACAGCCCGAAAACGTGGTCATCACCCGCCACAACGTCGACCAGGTCCTCAATTCGGCTACGGTAGCTTGGGATGTTTCTTAAAACCGTTCCTCGTCTTCTTCAGGTCGTTTTCGTGGCATTTGGGGCTGACTGGTGCCCATTTTCGCGTCGCCTGAAGCCCGTCTGGGACGAGGCGGCCCGGGAATTCAAACAGAAGCACCCCGACTTGAGCGCCGTCTTCGCGACGGTCGACGGGATGAAGGAGGTGCGCCTCTATTCTCCGATTACCCGATTTAGCCGGAAATTATTAACAAATACCGGGTGCACAAGTACCCGACGATGCGCTACTTCATCGCCGGCGCCATGCACAGGGAGTACAGGCGGGTCATTTCATGATTACGTTGATGCTTCGTTCTTTCAGAGGCGCCCGCACGAGCCAAGCCCTCGTCGAGCACGTGCGCGCCAAGTTCGACCCGCCGATGGAGACGTTTGACAGCCTGGTGGGGGTTGAAGTTGATAAAATATGTATGGTTAGGAAGCCCTGGACATCGGCCTCGCCCAAAACAAGCGCAATGTGATCGTCTACTCGCACGACCGCGATTCGTACAGCTTTGGAAATGCGGTGGTAAGACATTTAAAACTTTTTAGGCATATCCCTATAGTTTATTTTTACTTCCATTAAATCTATTCGCGTAAAATATATATAAATGTTCATTTCAGCCTGAAAATAACAAACCAAACATTTTAGTTGAAAAAATATAATAAACCGGACAAAAAGAAAGAAATTAACGTTCAGAAACTGGCGATGACCCTCGGAGGCTATGATTGCCGCTTTTGGGCGTCGGCTCCCGATTTGCCGTACCTGACCAAGCCGGGCCGGGAGGGCAGCCTCGTCTACTTCCAGGGCGCCAATCAGGAGCGCGAGGAGGTTTCAAATCGTCAAAACTTGATATTTTTCTAGTACCCCGGCACCTTGGACAATTTTGGCCATGCGAAGCAATGGTTGAAAGAACGCTGCATCCCGGCCGTTCGAGAGGTGAATTCAGCAAAAAAAAAAGAAAAAAGCAGTAAAAGAAAATTGCAAAGTAATACGAAATAGAGGTGTAGACAAGCAAAAACAAAAGAATGAGCGTCAGAGTTAAAAAGCAGAAGTCGACACGAGGTTTGGATCTGTCTCCGAGTTGGATCTGTAATCGTCAGTCGCTCAGGGCCAGCGGGTCGTCGCCGGCTCTTTATACCCCGGCTCCTGGGAGTGGGCCAGGTGTCGCGCGTTTCGGGGGCAGAGGGCGAGCACGGCGTCACAGGGCTTTCTGATGACCCCAGCTAGAAAAAGCCCAAAAAAAATTGTTTGGAAATTCCTCGTGGCTTTAGTTGATAATTTTAAACGCTTTATACTGCTTTTCAGCTGACCTTCGAAAACGTGGAGGAGGTGACGGAGGAGAGGCTGCCTTTGATCGTCCTTTTCCGCGATCGGGCCGATGCCAAAAATACGGAGCTTTTTATTTCAGTGGTCAGTACTTTTTAGTTGAATTTTTCATTCATCCGTGAAATTTGAAGGTAGCCCGCGAGCTCGGTGAGGACCGGACGATAAACCCGCTGCTGGCCGACGCCAAGGTTTTCTCGCATCCGCTCCACATGCTTCGGAAAAGTGAAAAGGTCTGAGAAAATGAATGAATTATATTTCTTCCTCAATTTTCAGGATCTCCCGGTTTTGGTGATCGACTCGATGGAGCACGTGTTCCTCTTCGACGACCCGAGCACCAGCTGGGATTCGCCGGGCAGACTCAAGCAGGTCTGTTGGCCACGGCGTTCTGTGGCATTATCGGGGGGAAATCAACTTTTCCTCATGATCTTTTTTTCCTAATCTAATTAGAGGAATTTATAACTTAAAACTTGGTGAAAAGATATAGAAATTTTCGGCCAAAATTGGCCGATTGCAGACCAAAAGTCATTTGATTTTTTTCTACTTTTTTTTTGATGTTTGCTCACTTAAAAATAGTTAAATTTTACTAAAAACATTATTCATCGGGAGAAAGAACACGTTTTTTACAGTTTGTTGACGACCTGAAATCCGGGAAGCTGCACCGCGACTTTCACCAACGTCACAATTTCCCGCCGATCGGAGCACGAAAAATGGAGGAACAGCAGCAGCAGCAGCAGCCCGAGAAGCCACCGGCGCCCGCGGTTGCACTTAAGCTGCCCGATTCGGTGTTCAAGCCGCTGAAGCCCAGTGAGATGAGGTCGGGAAAGTTATCTTGAGCCTCAGCTAGAAGCGTCATACGCTGCAACCTAAGCCCGACTTAGCCTAAGCGGATCCGAAGCTAAGCCACACCCAAGTCAGGGCTAAGCCTGGCTAGCCTATTCCGAGATAAGCTTAAGCTTCAGAAAGGGTCTAAGCTAAGCCAGGGGCGGGTCAAGCTCAAGAATAAGCCAGAATTTAACTCTCAAACTTAAGCTAAGCCTAAGCCAAGTCTACGCTAAGCCTAGCCTAAGCATACGTCAAGCCAAGCTTCTGTTAAACCTGCGATACATCCTACGCAGAAGCGAAGCCTAAATCGAAGCTAAGTCAGGCCAACGCCGAATCTAAGCCTAAGTTGGTCCTAAGCTAAACCGAAGCTAGCATAGCCAATCCCAAATCGAAGCCTTGATTCCAGATACACGCTGCTGAAGACGGAGCTCTGATCATCTACCGTCCACCAGCCACAGCGCTCTTGCGTCCAGCCGGCGGCGCCCAATACAACGCATATTTCCCCTTGAACAGCCCCATATCCCTTTTTTGGCGTTTTTTCGTGTTGTTCCCCGTGGTCAACACCGTGTAGTTCATTCGAATAAAGCCGTGGCAACGAGTCGAGCGTGAAAGATTACATGCAAAAATGAAGCAAAAAAATCAGTATAAAATCACGAAAGAAGGATATGGACCGGTGAGGGCGGTGAGCAAAAATGAACGTCGACACAGGGGGCGCAAAGCTATATATTTTTGAAAATATGGCATTTCAAAGGCTTGGCCAAAGTCGCACAGAATACGGAGTGTCGATGGTAATCGCTCGGAAATTCGCTTAAAAAGGCTATAATGGTAGAATTATTCAGGAAAATCAATCATTCGGGCTTTGGCGTCACGGGCAGCGTGTCTCGGGTTGCGGGATTACTGTAAAAAATTAGATTTAGGGGTTATTATTCGATATTCAGTCAATTTGTGGCTACACAGCGATAAAGAAATCTCCGCTAAGCTATGTTGGACTACGCTACGATACGAAACTGTACACTATGCACCGCAAAAAAGACAACACAACGCGGCGGAAGGGCTTGACTACGCTACGCTACGTTAAGCTACCTTACGCCACGTCTGGCAGTACTACGCAGCACTACGGATCACCTTAAAGGGCTGCCGACGGCATGTGTCGATCCCCCCTCATCAACAAATTGGCAAGTAGCCAACAGGGGAGAGAGCGCGCCCAGGGGAGAGGCGCAGGGACATTTTCTTTTCCGCGCGTAACCGATTGTCTATGCCGTCGGCATCCCTTTAACGTTATGCTACGTTAAATTACGCAATTTTTGAAAAAAGCTACACAACACTCCAAGAAATACAAAAATTTACATTGCACTGCCACCCAGCGAAACACTACGCTAGGCTACGCATTGCCACTTTACGTCCCGTAGTGCGGCCGGACGTAACGTATTCCACTTCGCAAGTCCAAAAACGAAGCACGTAGGCTCCCCTTCACCACGCTAGATTACGCTACGTACTGCTACTATCGCTACGATTGTTTAGCTAACAAAAGATATACCAGGCTGCGCAACGCTACGTAACGCTACGCAATGCTACGTAGCGCTACGCTATGCAATGCTGCTATGTGCTACAATTATATCCCAACTACACCTATGCTAGGCTGCGCAACGTTACGATACCTCACTCTCCTACGTACAATGGACGCGAAGACTTTCTTCTATAGATTTCTCAGTCTCCACGATTTCACGCGCTATTACGCTACGTAACACACCTATGTACAATGGGCGTGTAGACCTTGTAGAGATCGTCGTAGAGTGGGGGCGGCACATGGGCCGATGAGCAGGCGATGGCATAGCCGGGAGGTGGAGTCGGAGGGCTTGGCGGTGGACACTCGACACCTAAGGACGATTAGTGTAAATTCGTATGGCGTCGTACCGCCTCCCGGTCGTCCGGAGTCCATCCTTTTGATGATATAACATGCGAGACTGCCGCAGAGGATTAAAATGCCGAACGTCGGCACCAGGGTTACCACCAGCACCTCGAGAAGGCGCCCCATCGTGAATTCGACGACTGGAAAAGATTTTGGTATATTTTTAGCGCTTTCAAGGGACCGGGAAGTTGTTTCATGGCTAGTTTTGATAGTTTTTCTCCCGTAATTTCTGATGAGAGAGAGCGAGAAAGACAGCGAGGGAGAGAGAGAGAAGAGAGCGGCGAAGAGAAAAGAGCGTCTTTTGCAGCTTTTCCACTAAAAAAACTCACATCTCCGCTGCTGTTCGGGGTCCAGGATTGGGTACTGTGGGTCCTGGCCGAACATTTTCAAGGTATGGTATTATGGTGTTAATATTACGGTCGATCCTATACGGTTTATGGGGTAGACAGAGCGAAATCTGGATCTCAGATCATTTGAGCCGGAGGGCGCGCCGGAAACCCGACTTTTCCGGAAGGAACGCTTTTCCCGAGGGCGTATGGGGTCGGGTGCAAGGTCAGAGAGAGAGAGAGAGAGAGAGAGAGAGAGAGAGAGAGAGAGAGAGAAACGGAAATTGATAATAACTGCGTTCCCGCCTGCACAACCTATCCCCCCAGAACTATCGTTACCAAAAAGCAGATGGATTGTTGCGGAAATCGCATCCTATTACTAACGCTTGATTTTAAGGGGACGCCCTCAGCTAAGATGTTCTACAATTCCAGTATCTTTCAACGCTCTCTCACCCCCATCAGTCGTGTAGTTTTGCTGGGCGGCGGCGTCGAGCAGTTCATCTGAAAATTACGCAAAATGAATTGTTTTTATTTTAAACATAAAAATTTGCTTTATGTAAATTGATAAATTTATTCGATTGAAAGAAAACGTACATAGCGTGCCATTGTCGTCGCGGGGCAGCATCCCGGTGTCGGACGGTCATCAGCTGCCCGCTAGAAGCTCTGGAAGTAGAGGGATGAGAGAGAGAGCAATAAACAGCGAGCGAGAGCACGAGCCATCGACGAGAGAGAGAGAGAGAGAGAGAGAGAGAGAGAAGGACAGAAAGGCGAAAGAGCGCTTTCGAAGACGAGAGAGCGAGAAAAAGCGAGTCAGAGGGAGCGTGCGAGAGAGAGAGAGAGAGAGAGAAAGCGATGCTCCTTAAAAAATTTGACATCATGATCAGGATAAAACCACAATCCTCGCCGTTCGGAACCTGAAATGAATTTGGCCAACCCAACGCTGTCGTCTGAGACAACAAATTTCATCCCGAAACCGCCGCCTTATCTACAGTCCAACAGCTGACCTCCTATTGTTTCTGGGCCCCCCTCAAATAAGTGCAATATTGACCGTAAAATCATTGGAAAAGCGTGAAAAAAGGCCTAAAAACAAAAACAGCCAAAAAAGATGATGGAGGTGCTGAAATTGGAGTTTTTTTCATCAATTGACAATCATAAAATTAACGGAAATAATAAAAACAGATGAAAAGATGTCAATCAAGCAAAAAAAAACTTATTTGGGAAAACCATGAAGCTAGAACTAGCTTAGAAGCTCGTCTCTCTCCCCTCTGTTCCCACCTCGCTCTCCCTCGCTCTTCCTCTCTCTCGCTTTACCTCTCTCTCTCTTGCAGCTCTAACCTCCTACAAAAAAAATAAAAATAAAAACCATAGTATTCTTTCCCAAAACGAAAAATGCAAATCAATACGCAGATCCCGGTCCGGGCACGGGTCGCATTTGTTTTGTCGATATTTTCAGGATGGGTTGGCCGGGCGAAAGGGAGAGATGGGAAGGGGATCAGGCCTTTTCCGGGCAGGTCGACAGTCCATTTCTCCACCTCTCTCTCTCGCTCTCTCGCTCACTCTCTCTCCAGTTTACACATTTCCCTCGCTTTCCCCCAATAAGACTACCATCATATGGCTTTGGCATTCAGCAGTAGGAGCCAGTGAGCACACGAGTACCAGGGGGACCGGTTTCCGGGTTTCACTTTTTGGCCACTGCGGTTAGATGGTTGGTTTTTTGAGGCGTGAAAGCAGTTGCTGGATTTCGAGGAAACTTGCCTGATTATAAAGTCGGATGTCAGACGGGCAGCGAGAGAGAGAGAGAGAGAGCGAGAGAGAGAGAGCGAGAGAGAGAGACAGAGAACAGTGATAGAGGGAGAGAGACAGATAGATCTTTTCCTTAGTTCTGTGAGTCTCGCTTGATGAGCACGAGCACATGCATAAAAATGAGGACAGCCGTTTTCAGCGGCGAGTTCAAGCCGTTCAAGCCGTACCACTCAATTTCGTTTCTCGTTTCTTTCCGTCTCTCTTTCTATCTTGCTCTCTTTCTCGTTCTCTGCTTGCTCTCCACGTCCCTTAAAATTATCCGTTTCCCGGAAAAGTTGGTTTGGAAAACCCCAAAAAAACTGGATTAAGTCACGGAAAAAAACCAGGAACCACCCGTTGATAGCTTATCAGATGATGTCACGCCAACCCACGGCTTCTCCCACACCCAAAGTTCGCGAATTCGCGCTAAAATTTTGATCCACAGATGTTGCGCTGGTCCTTAATTTTCCTTCTTCCGTTTCTGGCATTGCTCACAATCCCCTCATCAGCTCAATGCCCACCAAACACCTTCAACGCCACCGAGCTCCGTGAATGCGTGCATATCGAGTTGGCGCGTGGGTTTTGACGCTGCACTTTCCGGACGGGGTAACAATAATATTTACTGAGATTTTGAAATTTTTGTGGTTTCTTAAATGGTGCCTTAAATAATAGAAAATTCCAGAAAGATTCCAAAACTAAAAATATTTTGTTACTTCTCAGATAAAAATTTCAGTTGTAAACTACGGTAGTCTGGAGGCATTGGTGAATTTTCGAGGCTCGAAAAAACCACTTTTTTAGCGGCCAACCGCTCGCAGCAATGGGATATGTGCGCGGGGTTGAAGGGGTACCTCATCTCCATCCACAGCCTCTACCAAAATAACGCCCTCGTGCAATATGCCAGTGAGGGTAGGCTTTTTCGTGAATTTTATAAATTTTTTACAATTTTTACGTTTTAAAACGGCCCAAACTTTTGATTAGTGATTTTAATACAATTTTTTATAAAGTTTTTAAGGTTTAGCGTAAGATTCTAACGAAAAATCGATAGCCGTGCCTTGCCGGTCCTTTAAAGGGGCAGTGATAGCAGAAGTCCGTCTCCCGGATAACATTTAAAGTGGCTAGAGAATACCTCGATCCTTTCCTTAGCTTCCAATATTTCCACCTTACAGTATCCCCCTCCCCGGGGCTCCTCTACACAGCACTGTACTACGAACAAGTCGGCCATATTCAATTCTGGGAAAACTGGGACGGGACGACGGTTGACTATTTGAACTGGGCGCCGGGTGAGTTGGAAAAATTTTTTCGAGGTTCTCTCGCTTCTAATCCCTTAACGGCATTGGATAAACCATATTTAGAATCTTTTCCGGTTTGAGGGATTTACTAGCCCTTCCCCTTGAATAAATCAGCATTCCAGGCGAGCCCACCCCGGGAGTACAGTGCGCAACTATCGACGTTCCGTCCGGCAAGTGGTATGCCGTGGAGTGTGGCCGGCCGTTGGGTGCTATATGCGAGATCTATTATCCGAGGGCATAAATCGTGCTTGGATAGTTACAATATCAGGATTAAATATACTTAGAGGAAATGGGCTTTTTCTGATCATGCTCTCTCCATTTTAGCACAGAATTTTGAGGCCGAAATCCGTCAAAATTCGAGGGTATGTTTACCTCCCGCTACATCGATGTATTCTGTATGCTCGAATTCTATGCATTTTCGCTGGAATTTGCAGCCTAGAATTAAAATTTTGGGATCGTCCTATTTCCTGTCGTAATCGATTGAAATTAGCGGCCGCTAGGCTTCTACTTTGGCGCTGCCTTGTCTTCTTTTTCCGCCCAGCTACTCCTACGTAATCTGTACGCCCGAATTTTGTGCATAATCCCCGTATTTTCACGCATTAATGAACATATTTATTAGGCGGGGGACACTTGTATTTACAGACAACGTGTGTAGTGGAGGGGTTTTTTGGCTCCTCCGCTCGGGTGTCGGGAAAGTCGGGCACTTTCCAATAGATAGGGGGGACGGGGGGTTGGCTCTGAAATGCGGATGCATTAATGAGAGGCAATCGCGCCCATTTGGGTACGCGACGCCAAAGGAAGTGCGCGTCACGTGTCGCGACGCGGCATAATCCATAGCCCTGCCTTCCCGGTCCCTTTAACCACGAAATACCCAACCTGCCGGGGGACCCGCGTGACGAGCCGACGTGGAAACGGGAGACGCTTAGGCGCGCTTGGCCTTCTTGCGGAAGTAGCAGCAGACCATGCACTGAAAAGGGAGGCTGGGATTGAATTTGGATGAGGACGGGGATGGAGATGAACAAAAGGGGACAAGACGGGGGAGGCCGCACTCAAGATATCGGATCGGACACCATGGACACGACAGGGGAGGGGGGGTGTCGATTGGATGATCGCGTAGTCGAGAGGGGGCCCTTGGGACAAGGGGGGACAAGACGGGATTGTTGGCACGTCATCTACACGTCAAGAGACAAGAGCCGGGGATGGCAATTGGCGGGTCATGCGCAATTTTTGTCATTAATGTTTTGAGAGGGATGGGGACATTAATGGCACTTATGTCGCTGGCTCACTTTCTCTTGCTCATTCTGGCTCTATCTCTCTCACTGGGTCTCTCTCGCTCTCTCTCTCTCTACTCTCTCTCTCTCTCTCTCCGTCGACTTTTTGCCCTCAAAATTTCACATAGCCCCTTTTAAGGGCATCTGCTAGTGAAAGGCTCTGCCGCTAGACAATGTGTACCTAGGAGCCCCCCTGGAAAACCGGGCGTTGGGCCAATATTTTGGGGTCCTGGGGGAAAACATGTACTCGTGTAACTAGACGCCACAATGGGCCACTACACATTTACTGTTTTTCGCACACAACAGCTTCAGGTATTTGGACAGAGCGAGAGAGAGAGAAGAGCTAGAAGAAAATAGGCGAGAGAGAGAGCTATAGACGAATAAGGTAAAAACTATCTCACCTGATTTCCATTCTGCTGTCCAACCTGGCAGACAGACTGGCCGGGGCACTGGTAGTTCTGGTTGCAGCTGCCGATCTGAACTCCTCCCGTGCATCCGCACTGCGAGTTCTGCTGCGCCTGGGTGGGCACGTACGGGGCCGGGGTCGGCAGGGAAGCGGGCTGAGAGCCTGAAAAATTTAGCGTAAACCCGAATTAAATCCATGTTATTAATATCTGGCATTTGGCCAAATGGTTGTGCGTTCGGTCTTGGGGCTGAGGGTCCGGGTTCGAATCCTGGCGAGGGGAACGTTTTTGCTTTTTCGTGAGAAATTTGGACAGGGTTTGTTTTGTAGATTTTTAGCAAAACTTAAAGGGCACAACAGCTAGGAAGCGAAAAAGGGGAATTGCTTGAGAATCGAGAGTTTAGGCTTAATCTGAGGCTTAGGCTTAGCTTCTCTTGACTTGGCTTTGCTTGGCTTAGGCTTATGCATAGACTCAGGCTTGGGCTTCGTTTCGCTTGGATTTAGCCTGGTTGGCTTGAGCTTTGCTAGGGCTTAGGCTTCGGCTTATGCTTAGGCTTAGGCGTGGGTTTTGGTTTGTTAGGCTTCGTTTTGCTTGACTATAGCTTGGGCTTGGCTTAGGCTTACGCTGAAGAGTCTAAGCCAAAAATTCCCGACTCAACTTTAAAATAACTTACTAGTATCCCAGACGCAGACCTGGGCCTGCTCGTCGAAGATGGTGGCTGGGGCACAGGGCATTCGCTGCCAGCTAAAGGGACGGTGACAGGTGGAATTTTCTACCGTAACCCTACCGTCCGCAGTACAGATTGTTGGGGGCTGGCTGGCACTGGAGGAAGTGGGTGCAGCTCTCTGGATCCTTGGCAAGAGGGTCGACCATCCACGAGCAGATGCCCTGGTAGGCGGCGTTCTGCACTCCGCCTTGCACTAAATTACGCCTTGATTCTTGGCCGTAATTGGGGGTAGTGGAGCGGAATCAACTGTACTTAGGCGTATGGAGCCGTATCTAACCGTAATCAATCGTACTCAAACGTAATTTAGACGTACGGAGTCATAATTGACCGTATTCGATCGTACCCTACCGTACTACCGCGTATTGAGTATTCGGCCGTACTCAGCCGTAATATATCATACAGGCCGGGATCAGAGTACTGCTCCGTACGTTAGGCTACGCAATCGTACTCGCCTTGTTCTAGCGTACCAAACCGTACTAGGTCGTACTCACGGGTGCTACGTCGTACTATCATCTACCGTACTGGATCGTACTCTAACGTACTAACGTACTCGGCCGTATTCGAGCGTACTCTATAGCATTCGGCGGTGACCCGGCAAAGCTCGGTCGTAATCCGTACTCTAGCGCACTCTCTCGTATAGTCACGTACTTTCCCGTACTCTCTCGTACTCACCAAGCGGGCACGACTGTGGCTGCTGGACGACTTCCTGCTGTTGCGGGCAATACTGCTGCTGGGTGGTGGTGGTCTGGCAGTTCTAGAAAAATCGGGGCTACGCAGGGCTCCAAATAACACCACACTCCACACTCCGTATTGGCGGTACGGTAGGGTTAGACAGTCAAGACAGTGGTGACACACTGGTGAGGGGAACCACGGCAGCGAAGATGGGTTCTGAAATCGGGGTATCGCTCTGTTAAGGGAATTCTAAAGTCGCGTATTTGGGGGAACGGGCTGGGCAAGCAGTTCAGTTGCTTTAAAGGGACTGAGAAGTCGAAATTCCTGCGCGCAGTGTCGCGTGCAGTTCAAGTTCAGCGCCCGCGCTCTCTCTCTCTCTCTCTCCAAAAGACGACTTCTGACTAAGCAAAGGAATAAAAATTAGCTCGAAAATGCCACAGCAAAACCTGGAGCGCACACGGATGCTTTGTACGGGGTGTAGGCTCGTAGCGTCTCGGACTTACCAGCTGCTGGGTCTCCTGCTGGCACATGCACTGTTGGGACATGGTGGTGGCGGATTGCTGGGGGCAGCACTGGGTCGAGGCGACGACTGGCTAGAAACGAGAGGGTAGAAAGATAGAAACAGAAAGACAGAGAGAGAGAGAGAGAGAGAGACGGAAAAGGAGAGAGAAAGGGAGGGACAAGAAGAGAAAGAAATAGATAGTGAGCGAGGGATCAATAATCCTCCTTGCTGACCTGGTTGTTCTGCTGGGTGACGCACTTGCACTGGGGCTGCTGCTGGGGGCACGGGCAGTTCTGGTACTGCGAGAAGGTGATCTTCTGAAAAAACCAGGGCCTTTAAAACTCAGCGATATGGACTCGAAAGCTAATGAAAAAAACGGACAGCGGTGGTGGTCATCTGCGGGCTGCGGCGCGTCTTTGGCGAGTTGACGGGCAGATTGACGGGCTCGAGGATTTCGGGGGATGGACACACGCAGTTCAGCTCGCCGTTGGGGCAGGCGCACTGGCGGGGAGCCTCGCGGATCTCGTCGACCATGAACTGCAACAAGTGGATGTTTTTAAAGGGGCGTGGAAGGCGGGATTTGGCGCTGGCAGCGAAAGCTCCAAAACGCCGAAAAATCGGCATTTTTGTAATCACGACCCCGCTAGATTGCTACGTTTTTAAAGGAACACGCAAGCCATCGATATCGATAGTTTGAAATTCCAGGAAAATTTGGTGCGCGATAAATAAGCCTGCGATAATCCATAGCGATGCCTTCCCTGTCCCTTTAAAGACTTTCACGAGGCTTTACTAAGCCTGAAAATATTTGAAAAATTAAAATGTTGAGATTTTCGTGTATAAACCGAGCCGGCTACCGTAACCTTTAAAAGCCCGTTTAGCCCACCGAAGAAAGACGGGAGGTGGGGCAGAACTGGAATGAAGTGGCGTTGGGGCCATCGCAGAGCTGCTGCTGGCGACGGACCGAGCGAACGGTCTTGCAGCGGCGCGCCGAGGCGACGAACTCGTAGCCGGGCAGGCATTCGCGGAGAAGCCAGATCCCGAGGTCTTTCCTGAAAAGAATCAGTATATCAATGGTAAGTTCCTGATTCGTTCCAAACCCACAGCAAAGTTCGATTTTTTTAATCATTGAGTTTTTGACTATATCTTACAAGCTTTAAAACTCTTTAACGCTCTAAGACGAAAATCAAATTTCAGCAGCTAGATTTCTTTTTTCCGGACGGCTACAAGACGTCGATAGGCTAATACAGTATAGACTTAAGAGAAGATGCTTCTTAAGAGAAGGTTTAGGCAAGGCGGGCCGAATTCTGAACTGCTACAAAACGCCGATAGGCTAGTAGAGGCTCTTGCACGGTTTAAAAGTCTTTTTCAACCGAAATTTTCAATTCTAAACTGCTACAAGACGTCGCCGAGCTAGTAAAAAATTTTCACACCCACAATTCCTAATCTTAGATTTCATCTTCCACAGCGCTAAATCCTGACATAGCTGGCAGATCCGGATTCCAGCTCGACCCCCCCCCCTGCCAGCGCGGGTTTGGTTCGCAAACAATTTGCTGGTAATGGTTCTTTCT
Organism: Mesorhabditis spiculigera; assembly: GCA_958295435.1. Lineage (NCBI taxonomy): Eukaryota > Metazoa > Nematoda > Chromadorea > Rhabditida > Rhabditidae > Mesorhabditis > Mesorhabditis spiculigera. The sequence continues at coordinate 42,593 of CATQJA010002207.1, forward strand.
TGAGGGTGGAAGGCGATGAGGAGACAAGGGGTTACGCACTGTTTGTTGATATCCCCCCAAAACCTCGAGTCAACAAACCGGCATGCAAAAAAGAGGCACATAATGTGCTGATCAGCCCCAGTATCCGGTTCGATCCCGCCCAAAAAAATGGGTGGAGAAATGCGCAGGAGAAAGCGGAATTTGGAAAGAGCGCAAGGCCGTGATCAAAATTCTCCGTTTTAGAGCGCCCCTTCGAAAGAGCAAAAATCATTGTACACGCTTAGAATGCGCAAATTGGAGTGTCGCGTAGTGGACGATGGGGACGATGCGTTGCAAATGACGGGTGGATTTTATGCGCTTTCGGAATTTTCTCTTTTCCGTCTGAACATCTGCTAGCCGGAACCGGAAAATGGCTAGCCGAAATTTTAGGAATTCAAAACGAGATCAATTACGCCCACAACTAACCGCTTAAATTCTTGGGAAATTCGATACCGTCGTAAATATCACTCCAAAAATAGCTAGCCAAGGTTATTTGGGAATTCATAGGTTTCACAGGATTTTTGATTTCTGAGAATCGAAGAATCAGCTGTACCTGTCGGTGACGTCGGCGGCCTGTCGGACACATTCGACGTATCGGTTGGGGTCACCGGTGGCACGGGGGAATGAGGGCAGCTGGCAGATATCGCCCAGAATGGCACGCCAATATTTCGGGGATTGCTCCTCGGATGAGCCCGACTTGCTGTCTTCTTGGGCCATGGCCACGGCGGCTGAAAAAAACATCAGCTTAGTGGGCTTAAGTTTAACCTTAGGCTTCGGCTTGGCTTAGGTTTAAGCTTAGGCTTAGACTTTGAAGCCAATTTCGTAATTCAAAATCTCAAAACGGGCGGCAAAATTGGAGAATTTTGAGCCGTGAGCCGGTAGCCCCTAGTTCGAGCCGTTCAGGAAATGATGTAAACGGCTAACGATGAAAAAATGATGAACTTCTACCCGTCACCGCAGCTGATCCCGGGTATAAAGCCCGGGAAGCTGGGAGCTGGGAGTAAGAATTCAGCATTTCCGAATAGAAATAGAGAGGAGAAGCACAAAGATATTTCCGGAAACTCACCAAGAAGGCAGACGGCAACGAATACCCGAGCCATCGTCACGAGCTGGGATCTGGAAGGAGGGAGTTTTGGGATTGTACATGGATGTAAGCGAGAGATAGCGATAGAGAGGGAGAGAGAGAGAGAGAGAGAGAGAGATCGAGGGAGATCGAGAGAGAGAGCCGGCCAGAGAGAAAGAGAGAGCGCCAGAGAGAGTGAGAGAGCCAGAGACACACGTCAATAGGAAAGTTGCGGAAAGTCAGTAATGGCATAATTGCTTTAAAATGAGCCGGAAATCAAAAGGAGAAGGTTGTTGCGCTTGGAATTCTAAAGGCCAGAACGCTGCTGTCGCCGCGTTCTGCCGCCTTTAGGATCAGAAATGAGCGGCAGAAATAAGTAATAATTGGAACAGAAATTCAGGGTTGTGACGCTCAGCGTGTTCAAAGTAGGATCAATAACAGAAGTAATCATGAACGCCAGAGAAAACTCATGTCACCGTCCCTTTAAAAGACAGTGAAACAAGTGTAGAATGGAAAAATGAGATTGTTCATCTACCGGGAGTTGATGGTAGATGAGACTGTGTGGTTGGGGGCGGGGTTGGTGCCCGGACTGGGGTGGTGGGCCCTTTATATGGGCCTTGGACCCGTTTTTCGAGTCGACCACCAGGTGGGGTGGGCTGGGCCCTCCAGCCTTTTAGCCCCTCCCCTCCCCCCTTGCACCAACCCTATTCTAACCCCCGGATACCGTAGTCTGTCTCACTGTCTCGGTATCTCTCTCACTCTCACTCTCTATCTCTCTCTCTCTCTCTCTCTCTCCCTCTTTCTCTCTAGGATCTGCCCCCGGGAGCTGAACCGGTCATACAGCAGCCTATTCACACAGCCACACTGCCTCGACCCCGGGGTAAATACAAACCGATAGAGAGGGATTGACTCGCACTCTGCTGCTTTCCCCCGGATAATTGACACGCTAAACTGGCGGGTCCACTGATTCCAATGGCATTAGTAAGTCAGCGGAATCGGGGCGGCGGTGAACGATCAGACATCGAGATTTCGTAATTCGGAGCTATTCGGAAAGTGACGTCGCTGCAACGCACCTGCAAAAAATGAGTACGGTACGCGAAAATACCGAAAGCCATGACACCGACAGGCCCAGATCCGATAGTCATAAGCCCGACAGGTGACGGCCATAACGCCGACAACCCGAAATCTCGTTAGCCAAAATCCCACCAGTTCGAATCCTGACAAGCCACATCCCAGAAATTCGTAAAGCCAGGAAGCCAAAACGTCGAGGTTGTCGGGATATTGGCCGATTGGGATATTGGCTGTCGGGATTTTGGTATCGGGATCCCCGGACGATCGGGCTTATGGCTGTCGGTATTAGGGCTCTAATAGGACGAATAGAACTGCCTGAAAAACTCCCTTAAAAGCCATGTCTTCAGCAGGGTTTTCCTTACCGGAATGCATTCCGCCGCGACGCGCTCGCAACGCCTCCGAAACGCGACCGCTACACCTGCGCGACGCGAATAACTTCGCTGACGCCTATCTTTAAAAATACATCTTAAAAATTAAATAATTATCCTTTTTCATTTAAATTCCCATATCTACCAAAGTGTGCCAGAAGTTCCTTTGCTCATCTTGTCATCACGGTCCCTTCCCCCCATCCATTGTACGTTTTTTGGATGGTCCCGCAGCGTTGGTTTGGGTACTCGACGATCCGCTTGGCTCAAAAGCCAGCCTGAATCCAGCGCAGCGTCTCTGTTTCGGAAGGGTGGGGATGGTCCGTTTTCCGTGTCCGGCTCGCCGGCGTGTACACGTAGCCGGCCGGTGCGTACGCGTGGCCAGGGATGAAAATTGGGTGCTGGAAAGGGGTCAAAAATTCTAGATTTTTTGATTTTTCTATTCCATTAGGTCATGAAAAGCTTGGTTTCGGAATCGTTAGAAAAATTCCTGAACCAGCTCTTTTTCGGTCCGAAATTTCTAATAAACAGAGGAAGTGTCTCTACACCACTTTTACGATTACCTAAACGCAAAAACGTCACAAAATGCCATTAAAAATACAAAAATATAGATCTTCTACCAAAAATGGCCGATTTTCACCAAAATTTCAAGTTTTTCAAAAAATGTTAAGGTTTTTAGATAGGTTTTCCGTTTGAAATATAGTGAAATCTTACTAAAAACTTTCTTAATACTCAATCAATACTCAATACTAAGCATTGCTGGACTTCTAACAGCTCGGTTCCCCGGCGAGAGCTCCGCTAAGCTCCTCTGCACTCCCACCCATGCAAGGTATTCGTTCTTCATGTCTTAATTTATTTGATTACGTCATGAAAAGGTTCGGTCGTTGGCAAAATTTAAGAAACGCAAAATTTGGTTCTACCTCCCCCGATAACGCTAAAGCTCCGCTGAGATCCCTCATCCATCCCCTTGGCCATTTAAGCTGTTGGGGATTTTTTAGCTGATCTATGTCGTTAATTCGACACGTTCGGCAAAAAATTTAAGAAAGGAAAAAAATCGGTTTTACCCCCCACCGATAACGCTAAAGCTCCGCTGAAATCCCTCAGCCATCCTCTTGGCCATACACGCCATGTAAGCTATCCGTTTTTGCGGGGTGTGTGTTGGCGAGTGTATGCCGGCGGATTGGATTGGATGCGCTTGTTGGATGGGCTGTAGAGTGTCCCCCGTGTAGTCGGGTCCGTGTCCCGTATTCCTCTCGCTCCCCCGTCCGTCCTCTTTTCCCGGGGCTTCTCTCCGTTTTTCGACATCTTCTCCCTCCCCAGTCAATTGCCGTTTTGCTTGATCGTCATCCGGTCGAATTTAGGGTACCTCTGAGGTGGGTGGGTGTGTCTGCCCGGCTTGCCAATGGTGGGAAACGGGGGGTTGCACGCTAATTTTGGTACTTTTCTGTTTGCAGGGGGGCAATCATTTTATTGAATTTCACAGAGATCCTAGATATAAAAAGCTATCGAGAACGCATAAAAATGTCGCTTTTTCGTTAAAAATCCCCGAAAAATTAACAAAAAAATTAAAAAAATTTTCAAACTTTGGGTTTTAGATTTTGAAGACACCCCGGCACGGTCGTCTTTGGTAACCAAGAGGTCAAGAAATCTTTCAGAAAAACTTTGCTAGCAAGCCATGCTGCAATGGTCAGAGCTGGCGAGCTAGCAGTGCGTACTGCAAAAGTATCGCCGCGGAACGGTTGAT
>CATQJA010002208.1:0-35993 GCA_958295435.1 Mesorhabditis spiculigera
TGAGCATCACCAGGTCCGAGACGAGCAATGGATCGGTAAAAATGAGACCAAGTCCACGACTGAGAGTAGTAAAATGGGGGTAGATGAAGGCCGAGGACTGAATCGTTGGTTTGTGGGGTCCTTCACCTGAAAATATGCTTGATTATGATGAAAATTTCTCTCTCTCTCTCGCTTTTTCTTTTTCTCTCTCGCTCTCTCCTCTCTTTCTCCCTTGCTTTCTCGCCCCCTGTCTCTCGGCGAACTCGACCGCGACCCAAAAATATATATTATTGACCTAATCCTCCTATTTTTAGCTTCGTCTAAACCATCAAGAAATCGTCACAGGAATACCGCGAACTGTTCCCAATTGTAGGCGCATTTTAGAGAGCATCGGGGTGCCAAAACATGTGTTTCTGGTCCAGCCTGGCAGCCTGTAAACACTCCGAAAAGATGTTGGGCAGTAGCTGGGGCAAGAGAGGCCAGAGATTGTGGTGGGAGAGTCCAGAAGACGCGGAGAGATGGCAATAAGCAATAGAATCTCGCGCGTAGCGGTCGTGGGAGATTTGAGTGCTAAGGGATCGGGTTACCCTGCACCTTTAAAGGGGGTGCGAATGGGAGTGTTTTCATGGTTTTTTGGGTTGTACTCTGGGTTTGTAGCCGATTTTTGATCGAAACACTACGACACGAGATGGAAAAAGTTTCCTCAGGTAGTTCGGTAGGCGATGCGCGCGTGAAAAGTCGAACTAGGAATGCGTTTAAAGTGATAGGGACAGCTAGTTTTGGAACATTTTCCTTAATGCGCAGTCATGGTTTTTGTCTATAGGTATTTATATTTTTGGAACACTACCTGTCGCACATCCCAACAACCAGAGGGAGCACGGTCCACATCACCCATAAATTTCCGCACAGCCCGAATACAGCCAACTGCACGTAGACGGCGATCACGGCTATCACCGCCGGCTGTAGATGCGACTCGGGCTCTGTGTCGTTCATCGCTGCAAAAGAATTATTACGAAGATCGCTAGCACCACTACAAAAGAAGCATCGGCGTTCAAAAATCACCACAGAAAATTGAGAAAGTGACATTACAGAGTTTTACGCGATCTTCCCGAGCTGTAGGCTGCCAAAAAACTGGCGCTAAATCATGCAAAAATGATCTTCGAATCCTTAGAAACTTTGAGGAGCAACTGAGCAACAGTTTGTAAGGAAAGAGCAAAAATCGAGGCCTGAATTGCACCGGAAATTAGTGCAATAAGGAAGTTGAAAGCTGCTACGTATATAGTTTCTAGCCAAAAATTCGGAAAATTGGGCAATTTCCGGTACAAAATGGACAACGAGAAATTTTGGGGATTTGGACAAATTTCAATTGGTTTGGCAAAAACGGGATTCGTTTGCCAAAAAAGGGAATCAGTTTAAAAAAGATTTTTAAGCGTATTATATGCAGCGTTAGGGAGAGCCCGTCGAGGAGTCATGAATCTCCGAAGACAAAAATCAATCTGGAATGGTTACGGAACAAGCTTTAGACACATTTCTAAAATTAAACGCAGTTTTTAAAAAAAATAAGGATAGAAAATCTCAATATCATCTAAAAAAGTAGCCAAAAAATCGCCCAAAAAATATGAAAACTCCTCGGCCAAGAAAGGAACACACAGATCTTTCCCTCGCTCCTATCCGACCGGCCGGGCAGTTCCTGAATGCCATTCGTATGTATGGCCAGGCGGGCAGTGTGTGTCTGTCTGTCTGTTTGTCTGTCTGTGTCCATCCGTAGGTGTGTGTCCGTCCGTTCTGTCCGTTTGTGTAGAGTGGAGGTGGGGCCCCGTATGGCCCACCCGGCCCCGCCCCCCTTTCTATGGCCCACCGCGGGACCACCCACCGTGTGCTCAGAAGGGGTTTAAAGGGGGTTAGGAAGGCGAAATTGGATGGCTATATAATTCAAGAGTAGATTATTAAAGGTACCTGGAAGACAGATGTGTACAGCAGAGATACAGAGATGTATGCAGCAGGGTGGGGGGGTTTAAAGGGGGGTTTAAAGTGAAAAGCTTCACATTCTAGCCCAGAGAATTCGATGTTTAATCTTTAGAAGACGACGATTGATTACAAAAACCCCTCAGAAAGCGCTGAAATTCTAGGTCAAGGGTATACAAATTAGCATAGAAAATGAAAATTCATAGTTACAGAGCTGGGAACGCCGACAAACAAATCTATTGACATGCGGGTCGAGGCTGAGCCATTTAGATTTGAATTTTATGAGCAATAAAATTCGATTGGTCAGTCGAGCCGAACGCTGTAATATTTGGTAAAATATAAACGGCAATTTGGGCTTAAAACCAATTTGAATTCAATAAAAATTTCTCTTTTTATTTTGTTGGTAGATATAGAGGTTATAGCAAAAAAACTTAAAATTAAATTGTAAAACACCAAATATTGACAAAGCAAAGTTCCTGGCTTTAAAAGTTTTAGAAAAATATAAAAATGCGTTGATAAAGAGCTAAGAATCTCCAAAATTAAGTAACACAGTTTTACCATGAAAAACTGTCGAAAACGACAATTTTACGCAAATTTTGTAGAATTGCGAAGGCTTACAGAAACTTTTAACAAAATGTGAGGCTTGGATACACCTTAAAAATAGGGGCCTGTAAAAACGTATCATGTTTCAAAGTTGTCATTAGTACATCTTCGTAAATAATCAGCTTTTCGAACATAAACAAATAACACGGGGCGTGGAGGCGCGATTTTTTTAACTGATATCAGGGATGAGGCTGCAAAAACGCGGCACGTCGTTCGTCGCCTTTCCCATCCAGCGGCCCGCCACCGAAAACAGGCAATTTTACAAATTGTTGTTGTATGTGCCGTTCAAAAATGCGATTTTTGTGCCCCCGGCTTTTTTGGATGAGTCAAAAAGAGGGGTGGAAATTATCGGACAGTCCAATTCTCGGAATCCGATGCGTGTGGTGAGATCCATTTGTTTGGGTCGGAAAGTATAGAAAAATTAGTCAGAACCTCTAGAAAACACAATTTCAAAAAAAATCCAGAGATCGAAAATGTTCTGGGGTACTGTGGAGGCGCCCTAAACCGAGATTCAAAGTTTAAAATTGAAAAAATCCGGGCGTTTGGCTTATCTGGCCCTAAAAGTCGAAAATATGTCCGTAAACGTAGAAGGCTCCGGCAATTAAGGCGCAAAATCCAAATTCCAAAAGCTAGAATGGGCTGCAGTAGGATGGCAAGATTGCGACACTGTAAAAATACGGAAAATTTGGATTATATCAAACAATGCAAAACATTTCTAAGCCCATTTTGCTTCCTCTTGTTGTTACTTTTCCATTCCCAGATTTTTCGAGACAAACCAAAGTTGTAAGCCGAAATTAAAAATTTTATAAAGATTTGGAGTGCGTTTCACGTTGGCACAAAATTGTTCTTCAAACGGTAGGCAGTCTTTTTGGTTTTTTTTGGTCTTCAACCAGGTTTTTTTTCGAGACCTTCTCCCTTTAAAACAGCTATAACATGCGCTCCTTAACAGTTACTTATAAGCATCTTGTTCTCTGAATTTCGGACCTTAAAGGCGCACAAGTTGGGGGACGGCGACCCGGCGAAAATTAAGGAAAGGGGGCGAAGGACGAATTATGCAAATTAGGAAGGGCGGACTTGGAAAGGCGGTTTTTGTTGATGAATCCTGGTCGTTAAATACCATACCAATTTAATACAAAACAAAGCGCCATAAAGACTAAAAATTTCAAATAAATAAAAGCGGAAGCTTGGAAAAATGAATCTTTAGGGATTTAAAATTTACGTAAATTAACAGCAATGACTTTTATGCATTTCAAAAAAAGTTGTTTTTCTCAAAATCACGCAGAAATTCATCAAGATCACCACAAAAATATCGTAAGAAAATACGAAAGGTGTCACGTTACTGCAATGCCCAAATTCCGCAAAACGACCCAGTAGTGTCAAATTTTACGGGTACCAGGCAGCAGGCGCCTGAGGGCTTATCACCAAATTTCGGTAGAGCCGAGAACTGAATGCTGATGACGCCAGGCCTGATGGGTCTGCAGTTGAGATGGTGACCGCTTTTTTGTGCCCTCCCCGCCCTGGCGGCCACTGCACTCTAAAAGCGTCTGGGTCGTATAGTAAACAGAAGGCAGAAGATCGGTCGAAGACGAAAGGAAATAAAAAACGGTTTGAGAGTATTGCGGAAATAGTTTCGAGAGTCATTTTTTAAACCGAGAGAGAGCCAAAGGGAGAGAGAGCGAGAGAGTGAGAGCGAGAGAAAAAGAGAGAGAGAGAGAGAGAGAGAGAGAGAGAGAGAGAGCGAGAGAAATGAGAGCGTCATAAAGAGTAAGCAAAAATGAGGGAGGATCAGGGAGTACATGTCAGAACGAGAGAAAATAAAAGAGAAAGAGCAAGAGAGAGAGAGAGAGAGAGAGAGAGAGAAAGAGAAAGAGAGAGCGAACAACCTATAGAGACGAATTCAAATATAGAGAGCGAAAAGTAAAGATAACTGGAGGCGGAGCGTCAGCTTGGGAGAGAGAAAGTGAGAGCGAGCGCTAAAGTTTCTGAGGTAGATATGTAAAATTCAATATTCGAAAGCCACCTAAAACAATTTTTTTAACTTTAATGATGATTTTTACTGTTTTTGATAAGACTTCCAACAACTATTTCCATTAATGCGGCAAGCAACCATCTTGCTTCGCAAAAATACTCCTCTGAAGACTACGGTATTAGCTGAATTCAGTTAGGACAAATTTCAGTAAGCCCATTACGTGATTCCCATACTATTCCGGAATCACCGGACCGCTTCGGAACTTTTTCCAAAATTTGTAGCCAAGGCCCGCCCCCCTTGATTTTCCATTTTTCGAAATGTTTGTTGACATCAACAAGGTGAGGGTGGGGTGGGCCATGTGGGTTGCTGCAGCAGCACTCCAGCCAAACCGTCGACCAATTGGTCCTGATTTATGGCGGGCTTTGATGCTTTCAGGTTAGGCCGAACGAAAAAGAGGAGCGCAACACAAAATAGAGCACTAAAGACCACCTTAACAAGAAATTATTTGCTAATAAAGCCGTTAGACCCTTAAATAATAGCAAATTAGCAAAAGAGGTTTTCAAAAATGGTTATTTTTCTTAGAAACGGGTTCAAGAAGGCAGAATGGTTTTCGGAGTTCGAAACGTGATGGCTTGCTTTGTTTAGGTGTTTTTCAGGAATTAACGTATTGCTTCTCGGCCAAGGATTGCCTTCTTTTAAACCGCTTGTCGGAATTTAAGATATTTGCCCCGGAAGTGGTGGGCAGATAAGACTTCCAGTCATAGACAGCGTAGTAAAAAGGTCACCACAGATTTTTGAGATATTTTTTAAATGCTAGCAATTAGACTGAAATCAAAATATTGTAGCAAAAACCGCGTTATCCGACACTCTTGAAAAACATAAAATTGCCTCTAAGGAATATTATAAATCATTATATCATTTAAAGAAAGTCCAATGGAAGGAGAATTCGCAACGCCATCTCAGTTTTTCATGAATTAAGCTTTTCTAACACCGCCAAACACGTAAAAAAGCCTACGTCCTGTCAGGCGGCCAGCCTTTTGTAGTTGCACGGCTCAATAGCTGAATTTTTAATAGCTCCAAACTTCCAAAACGATTTTCTTGCCAAAACCGCCTCCCCGAATCCTGATTTTGCAGGAAAACTTCAAACGAATTCACCGGAAACGGTTTGTTAGCAAAAGGAAAAGAGCTTCAAGCCAAGAAAGCAGAGATACAGCTTCAACAAGTTGGCGCTTCTGCCCCCCAAGCGTGTGAACCGTGCTGCCAAGTGGGCACTTACAAGGGAACCACCTAAGGTCGAGGTGGCGTTTCGTTATGGGACCCAGCCCATTTTGTGCAGAATTTTTTGCTGATTCCGAACCCGCTTTCAATTTTTGCCAAATAGCCCGATTTAAAAAGTTACGGCAATTTTAAGATCATATTTGAGCCCGGGGGCGGTCATCTGTCACGATGCCCAACTTTTTTGTTTTAATATGCCAATCCATTTTAAATAGCCTATCTTGTAGAGAATTTTGTTCTGATTCGAATGGTATATTTAAGTACTGCGCTACTGCCTATCGATGATCACTTATGGGAGTGTGAAATAGCCTGTTTTTCACCATTTCCCATACAAAAAACGAAGTCCATACCAAGTATCGTCGATTTTTTCGATTTCCAACAATTTTGAGTTAAATAGCTCATTCGATAGAGAAAAATTTTCTGAATACGATGGCAATATTCGTTTTTGATAAATCAGCAGGGAAACGCAAAATAAATGGCTTTGAAGTTGACAAATTTGGGAAAAAATGGAACTTTGAAGCGCTATAACTTTTTAAAACGAGCTATTTGGCAAAAATGAGCAGCGGATTCGGAATCAGCGAAAAATTCTGCACAAAATGGGCTGGGTCCCATAACGAAACGCCACCTCGACCTCGGGTGGTTCCCTTGTTAGTTCAAGGAGATTTAGAAAATCTGAAAAGTCTTAGGCTACGTTTTCAAAAATTGCTGGGGCTGGCGTTTCTGGGGTGCGACGCATTTCAAAAACGGCTAGCTTTCAGAGCATCGTGAAATCGAGAAAATGCTACGAAAATTAGCATATGGCAAGCCATTTTCTAAACTTCTGCGTACCTTTAAAACAGCGTATATATTTCTGGCCAGGAACAATTTCTTAAAATTATGATTTGCCAGGCAGGATTTTGAAATCGCAATTTGGAAAAAGGTGATTTTCGGAGAAGATTTCCATAACTCTAAATGTAAATCGTAAAAACAGGTACAAGAAATACAGCCGAAACGTCGCCAAATTAGGTGGAAAGAAGAAACGCAAGGAAGTGAATATATAAAATAATGTAGCAAGTATGGTTTGCTTCAAAAAGCGTCAATGTTCCAGAATTAGTCATCCTATATCGCGCGCAGTAAAGTGAAAATTTACGCCGCCCAAAGCGAGGCGACGAGACCGGCGGGCGGACCCCGAATTCGAGACCACCGCCCCAGGCCTGGCTGGGGGAGTGACCAGCACGTGAAATTCGAGCCGTAAGCGCGAGTCCGTTTTTTCCGTTTTCCGTTTCCCCCTTGGCGGCAGAGGAGCGTCCGGCCGTCCGTCCAGCAGGACGACACGAAAATGCCCTGTGGAGGAGAGAGGGCTTCAGAAATGGGACGCCTTAAATGGGAGGGCATGTTGTACAATTTCGTGTGGTTTGGTCGGGAGCGGAAATATATGGAAGCGCGTGATTCCTAACCGTCATATAATCAAGACCTCGTTTTCTTAAAGGGAGTGTAACAGCTGAAATTACAGGTGTTGTGTAAATGAGCACAGATAGAGTGGCAGAGCCATCAAGAGAGAGAACCATAAGGAGAGAGAGATAGAGTGAGAGTGAGCGAGAGGAGAGAGAGAGAGAGAGAGAGAGAGAGAGAGAGAGCGAAAGAGCCATTTCTCGAAACCAGGCGGCTTCTGTTTTTCGACTTCTGAGTACCTTTACTGGCTCTCGTAACTCATCGCCTCCGGTGCGTGAAAAACCATGCGTCGGGGAGGCTTGTTGATCCTTAGCTTCCAAGTGAGCATCAGTTTTTATTAGACCTCTAGGTAAGTCAGAGAGAGTGGGAGGAAGAGAAAAAAGTAACAGGGAGACTGAGCGAGAGAGCGAGAGGGCGAGTTATGGAGGCAGAAGGATGAGCATGAGTTATGGAAACAACCGAAAGGTCAGTCCCAAAACATCTTTGCACGTTTCCTTAGACCAAATTCAATTGTTACAAAGCGTAGAGCCCAAGATCCGGGTCCAACTTCATCAACTCTTGATTGAAAAATGAGGTGGATTGCATCGCGGGCCTAAACCTTGGAACGTGAAGACACCAAATGGCCCTTTTGCCCCCGATTCTTCAACCAATCCCCACCCTCAAATCCTCGAAATTGCCCCACCCATCCTTGATTCCGGTCATTGGCTTTTTGGGCGGAATGAGGAGGAGCGGGTGATTCCAACCGATTGGACCCCGGGTGGAAGAAGCCGATGAAGATGAGTTTTTCTGTGCGCCTCTTTTGGGGGTGGGATTCTGGGATTCTCATTTGGACCCGGTGGGCATACAAAAGGTTGTCTGGAGAGAGAGAGAGAGAGAGAGAGAGAGAGAGAATGAGACAGAGAGATAAACTGCATAAAGTGCTTGAGCTTATTACTAACTTCCAAAAATTCTGACTTCTTCTCCCCCGTTTATGGAACGGACGGGGGAATACTTGATGGAATGTGGAAGTGAGAGGGGGGAGGGCAGGGATTGAAGGTGAGCAAGTTATTTTCGGGCGCAGACCTGAGAAATTCGTGATAAAATTCAAAAGAGGTCGTTCGCTTCCTAAAAACAAAAAAAAATGTTTGAAATGGGCAAATAGATATTTCACGGCGTAACCGAATAAGCCGCGTAGAATTTAGGGTTTGGTCCAAAACCGTGCGAAAAACGTTGGAAGGGGTGTTTCGAGCCTTGAAAATTAAAGAAGCGGAATTAGAAGTTCGCCGTTATGCGGAGTTTCGTAAAATTTCATGTCATAACCGGTTATACGCCACGATTATGTAAGTCGACATGTCTTGGTTTCGGTGATTTTTGTCAAGATTTAAGGGCGTAACTGGTTAAACGAGCTTTATAAAGCCAAAATACCTGTAAATTGCAATTTTGCAAAGAATGTAAGATAGATTAGAAATCTTTGCCTCTACATTGTCGTGTAAATAGGTACCGTAATCGATTCTACCTGTTACAGATATTTTTTCAAACTTTAAAGCTTGAAAAATCACCTGAAAATCACATTTCCGCCCTTCCACCATTTATTATAGGGAACGTGGATGCAAATTCTGGCCCTTTGCCAAACCACTCTAACCTTCCCAAAATGATCTTGGCCCCAAGCCAAAACCAGCAACCTCGAGGCGACCCCATAAATTTTGTACTGACGCGGAATTTGTGTGTGTGTGTGTGCCCTGGAGGTGCTCTCCGAACGCTGATGCTCAACCATTCACATGTGTTCCTCGGCTCCCGGCTCCAAAAAAATTAGCGCCGCCGCCCTGCAGCCGGCAAGAAAAATGAGAAAATCCGCACAGGAGCATATGCCAGCGAAGGGGAGGAGGACTATACGATTTCCTCGTTTTTGGGGTGGGAATGTGGTGGGAATCATCGGGATCGATGCAAGAATTGCATTGGATTCTGATGGAATTCTCAAGGTACGAGGTTTTATGAGGAGAGGAGGGGAAATTTATCAAAAATTGTTCATTTTTGGAGATTAGGGAGAATAGTTTGTAGCGCTGCGGCGAGCTTGGGCTAGTGAGTGCGAGAACGACAGAGCGAGAGAGAGAAAGAGAGAGAGAGAGAGAGAGAGAGAGAAAGCTGAGGTGTCAGCCGGAATCCCTGTCTTCAAAATGCCGACAAACCTAACTTCTCACGCCAGAATGCTAACATCTAGAATGCCGACAAGTCGGATGGCGAGACGTCAAAATGTCGACAACAATATATAAAAAATGGAGAGCGCTTGCTTATCCGCATTTTGTCTATTTGGTTACGGAAAAGCGAAAAAATGTCAGCATAAAACGGGCTCATGTCTGTCTGTCTATCTGTCTGTCTGTCTGTCTGTCTATCTTTCCGTCTCCCCCAAGGGCTTAAAGTACACGGCGCCCAACGACGCAAGGACGACACACAATCCAGGATACATTTACGCGCCGATTCTGGTGAATCTGGAATATACAAATTTGGTGAAATCGCGTATGGTTAGCTGGAAATAATTATCTCATTTGAGGCGAAGGTGCGATTATTGCGTAATTATATAAAGCAGGGTCTGACCGGACTCCAGATTTGTTCTTAGAATTATATAAGCCCGGGCGAAGCCGAATTGAAGCCTAAAAAATCTACGCTAAGCCTAAGCCTAAGTCAAACCCAAGCCCAGGCCCAAGCAATAAATAAAATTGGAATTCCTGAAAAATGGAAAAAATCAGCGTTCAAGGATGTAACGCGGAACGGCCCCGTGGTTTGATACTTTTTGCTAGGTGCTCCAAAAGAAGCTCCGAAAGCGGCGCTTTTCATGGCGTAATCGGTTTAGCGGCGCCACGTGGAGAAGTGGTTCACCGTTTTGGACGGATTTCCCCAGATTCTAGTTTGTTTTTCATAGTTTTTAGTGGTTGTAGACGTAGTTCCTAACAAAATTTAGGAAGTAGTCGATACCTCTGTGATTTTCGAAGCATAAAAATTTACTTTAATGATATCGAAAGGAAGATTTTCAAGCGATGGGGTTCTCAAGAAGAAATGTGTAAAAATAAATCCCCAAAATAAGTCTACTCTTATTTTCGCGTGTGTACAATTTCGTAACAACCCACTTCATGCGGGGGGGGGTCGAATTCCCTGGGGGCTAGTTTACAGACAATCGCCCCCATGGTGATGCTCAAGAGCCCCTGATGACCGGCCGCCTAATAGAAAGACTCTATGCTGATTCTGGCACGTAGTTTGGGTAAATTTGGGAATGTAAAAACCCGATGCATTTTTCCTAAATCGATATTTTTGTAAAGGTTAAAGGTTGTAAAACTGCAAGGTATATTTCCCCGCGCGCTCCTCGTTACCGTAACCCAAGAAAACGTAAAAAACGTTTCCGGTTTTCTCAAGTTTACGGTATCGGTATACGGTATCTTGCTACAGCGGTTAAAAATCCGAGCCAAAGTTTCAAAAGATCAAAATCTTGAAAACTGAATCACATGGCCAAGTTTCGGATTCCCGGAATCCACCGGGGCCCGGGTTGCAGAACCGGGATGGAAATCCGGAAATCTGTTATTTCGCTGTTATCCTTTTTGGGGTGAAGGGACAGGAAATTGAGTTTCGGGGGCCATCCGGCTGGTCGGCCGATCCAAATAACAACTCTTGACACTGATTCGACCAATTCAAGTGGCGGGTTAATTTTGTGTGGATCTGTGGCTTTAAAGGTACGGAAATTGTCTGAAAAAAAGAGAAGGTAACAGTTCGAGGTCTGAAAGAACTTCACGAAAAGAACCAAGAAAACCATCGTCGATGTCTGAGAATTGTTGTACTTTTTGAAGGGAGCCAAATGAGGGCCATTTTATCATATGTTATTGGGTGATCAGGGAAAACCGGATGTGAAGCAAACCGTCTCGAATACGACATCTTTTTAGACGCTCGCACGGCTTACGCTTCGGCTGAGGCTTGGACTGGGGAGGCGATGGCTTACGCTTGGACTTGGGCTCTAACTTAGGTTTAGGCTTGGCCTTCCGCTTCGGCTTAGGCGATGCTAGAGGCTTAAGCTTAGGTTACGCTGAGGTTTGGGCTTAGGTACAGGCTTTGGATTCGGCCTAACACCAGAAATACGCAAAAATTGAGAAAAAGTGTTATTTTTGTAATCTACAAATTTCTAGCTACAGAACTCTCAAAAATATTCAATTCCGACCAAAAACTCCCCAAAAACTCGCCATGCCTGGGCCATAAATCCGAATTTTCCAAGGCCATAAAAACGAGTCCCACTCTATTGGAATTGAGGCGGACTGTCTGAGTATCGGGCAACTTCCGCATAACATATACTTTTAGTCCCTTTCAGGCTCTTTTGGTCGCTTTTAGTCGCCCCAGAATGGACAAAATAACTTTTATTCCCCGGAAAACAGATTTTGAAGAGCGAAATGAGGCGCGAATTTTGAACACAGATCGGGGTTTTGTTGCTGATCAACGACATACCCAAAATCTTCCAAAAAAATCGACAAAATCTCTTCGCAACTCGAAAAAACGGATATTTATCTCATAATAATTTATTGGACGTGCTTGACGCATTAATGACATGCTCCCGGCGGGTATGTTGATATTTTTCGGCTTACTAGCGCCTTTAAAATGTATTACCGGGCCGCGAAAGTCATTAATAATTGTAGATATTGACTTGTCTGTGCTTTTAAGACCGTCTTGGACGTGTCAAAGTCTTTTAATGGTATTAAATTTACATTAAGGTTTTTTCTGAACCCGCATATTAACTTTAAGGGATTTGAGATCATTACCGAGGCCCCGAAAATCCAAAAAAGGGTTTGAGCGTGCATTATTTTCTGGTCTCAACGAGTTGATAACTTCCTGCAATTTTACCAGCTTCCCAGTCACTTAAACCTCAAAAATTCGTCATTATCACCCCCGAAATTACTTCCGACAAATTCAAGCCGTCCAGTGTACTTTCACACACCATGAATCTGTGGCTAATTTTACGCCTTGTCGGCTTTGAATCAAAAACCTAGGCAAACCAGGCAAACCCATTCATCCTATCCGATTCCCGAAAATTACCGTAGCCACGTAACGAAGTGGAAAATTTTTCAAGAATTTGACGCATGCAGAAAAAGGTTGTAAAACGAGGGCAAGTGCATGTTTTCCCAAATGACAACGGTTTCGGGAATCAGGAGAGGGAGAGAGAGAGAGAGAGAGAGAGAGAGAGAGAGAGAGAGAGGGAGGGAGAGAGAGAGAGCGAGAGAGAGAGAGAGAGAGAGAGAGAGAGAGTGGGAGAGAGAAAGATAGACGGAAAGTGACTGAGAGAGAGGGGGGAGAGAAAGAGCAAGAAAAAAGCACGCTGAAGTGGAAAATATGGAACAATAGGCTTTTGTAAAGACGGGGAGTCCCCCGCTTTCCCGCCATTATGAAAAACGAGGGACGTTTAGTTATGCGTAGACTGCTCGGACTCGTCGATCATCTACAAACGGTGATCGCCCTGACTCCATTGTATCCTCTACATGGTCCACCGGGAAATCCGACTCGAAACTTGGGACCAAAAATTGACATAAAAAAGTGGGAGGAAAAATTAATGGGCGGATTACTGGAATCACTTTTTTGGTGCGATGGATTATAGGCAAGAAAAAGCAAAAAAACTGAGCGTTCTTTGGATCTACGAAAATTTTTGTAGAAAAAAAGATGTTACCCGATCATGCAAACTTGAATGTAACTAAAAACCGTAATATCTTTTTTTCAAAGCTTCGAAATCACCCACCCTAAAGTCTGAAAAAATCTGAAAACTTCTGAACTATACATCGGTCTAAAAAATCGTAATCGGTAAAAAATGCGCGAAGAAAAACACAGAAATTACCTGAAATTCGACGGAATTCAACAGGTCGCATCGCAAAAAAGTAACGATCAAAACGATGCATTAATGGGAAGCACGATTATCTTTTGGAAAAAGATGTGTGTTTAGTTTGATCGGTTTAATCGATCGATTTAACTAGGTAAACAAACAAAAAAATCAAGAGTTGATGTTATTTTCTAAAAAAAATAGTTATGATACTAAAGTAAATAAAACTACATATTATACTAAACAAAATTAAATAACATAATTTACGACTAAAATTGTAAATGCCACACGATGGCCAAGAAAGTGCGAAAATAAGAGCATGCAAATATATTTAGAACAAAGCCCTAGACAGGTCTCGGCTTAATCTAGCCCAGACGAAGATCGTTTGGCCACAAACGACTCGTACAGATTTATGGGGGTGCAGCTTCTCCCCTTGAAGGTGCCGGCCCGTAGACAAAAGACATTACGAGGGGCCCGGGCATAAAAGTGAGTGCATCCATGCCGAGTGTGTTAGTGTGTGTCATCGGTCTGTCCGTGTATCCCCGTATGTGTACACTTGTTCGGGAAGTAATCCGCGTAGGGAATTAGGCGCTTTTGCCGTTTTTCTCTGGAAACAGTCCTGAAATGCTTAAGATCAGCATTCCTCGCGAAACTTGTCAAAATTTCGCAGTTTCATATAGCTTCTCCAAGCCTCTCAAAACATAATTTTTCTCGCAGCGCTCTTTATGGTGCGAATGAACTCTAAATATGACACTAGATGAACGCAACGCGACGGCAACGCGTTCAGCCCTGACTCTAATGGACCCGAGGCGAAGACTTAATAATGACGAGCTATCCAGATACGAACTTTTTGATACCAACACGGCATGTAATTCACGAGGCCGCGACGCTACCGCGGCGCCTTTTAGGGAAATAGAAGCAATTCAAAGCTATAGTCCAGGTCTATAGAAATTCTTGTCTTCCGCATTGCAAGGTTTCATCCAGTTTGCACAAATTGCATAAATCAAACAGATTCTGGCGCAATTCAGGTCTGTTTGCAAATTTTGTTTTGGATTTCCGAGCGAAAAATTTCTAAAGGTGTCGCACGAAGTTTGAAATGTTTGGCGTGGGGCATCAATGTGAAAATGGATCATTTTTCATTTTTCAAAACTGATTCAAAAATTTCTACAGAGAGGAATTTTTCGGTTAGCCGCTTTGAGAAAAATGACTGTGCTAAAAGTTACTCTAAAAGAATTTTATTAAGCAAAATGGCACTTTAAATGTTAGCCAAAAATGGGGGTTAAAAGTTACTTAAAAACGAACAAAAAAATAGAATTTTTTTTGTGTTCCAGAGAGATACGATAAAACACCATTTCCACGAACGTCTATTCACCCCAAAAATTGTTTTCGACCTTCTGAAAAGTGCAAGAAATATGCAAAGCATGTTGTGGCGGTGGTGTTGGTGGTGCAATTGTCAAGCAGGCGTCTTTAGCCCATCACCATCTCCCCGGCTGCGCCGCATATCGTCCATTGTATACGCGCGTACATAATTCACGCGGCAACACCGAGGCGAAGGCGAGCATCTCCCATTTCGCCCTGGGGGTATCGAGCAAAAAGTTGTGCGGCCCGAAACCGGATACGCTGTGGAAAATAATGATAGGAGGTTTGGGCAATACGCTCGAAAAAAATACATGCCTTGATATTCACAACTTTTTGAGTGGCGTTGAACCCAATTATAAAGACGGAGGGGGGGCTGTTGATCGTCTGCTTTTTGTGTGGTGGAACAGGGGACGATGAAGGCAAGCCGGGAAAACAGAAGACGTCGGAATTCTGGATGTCTTCAACGTCGCCGAGAGAACAATTAGCTAACAAGCTTCGATTCTGATCAGCAACAACCTGAAAAACGGGTTCAAATGGACATAGTGGTGTAATTTTTACGAGCCTAAGCCGAAGTTTAAGCCTATAAGCCTAAGCGTAAGCCTAAGCCTAAGCCTAAGCCTAAGCCTAAGCCTAAGCCTAAGCCTAAGCCTAAGCCTAAGCCTAAGCCTAAGCCTAAGCTTAAGCCTAAGCTCTGGCGTAAGCTTAAGTATAAACCGAAGCCTAACCCTAAACTAGGCCTAAGCCTAACCCTAAACCTGCTCGTGCGTAAATCAAAGTGTAATTACCATAAATTTCAGCATCAATTTGAATCCGGAAGCCAACAAAATTCTGGAAATTCCTTTTCTGCCGGAAAAATTATCATTTCTCACTGGACGCCTTCCAGCCCGGCTACCCCAACCGAGCATGAACGGTGGGTTTCTGAGCTTTTATTTTGGTTTTGAATGCAAATTTGCGATTCAAAATACATGCTCATTTTAGGCTTACATCAGCTGATGTTGCCCTCGGTCTCGATGCTCCTGCTCCTGCTACTGATGCTCAGCCACCGGGCCCTCGCCGGGCAACTGCGCGAGTGGAACCACGTCGAGTGTCACGCCGACGAGCACGAGTGCATTCTGTTGCCGGACGACTTCGACGAGATGGAAGCCCGGTATAAGCTTAGAAAGCTAAGCCAGGCTCCGTGTCTTCCTCACTCTCTCTCGCTCTCTCTCTCTCGCTCTTTCTCTCGCTCTCTCGCTCTCGCTCTCTCTTTCCTTCGCTTTCACTCGATCAAAAAGCCCCAATCTGCGTTATCCCCAACTCTGTCGCCACCTTGCCGGTTTCCAACCCCATCTTCAGCCCGGATTTCGACCTGTGGAAGGACGTGGTGCGAGCCGAAGGGCCCGCGTGCCGCTCGCACAACGAGTACATGCTTGTGACCCAGTCAACCTGGGCCCAGGAGTACTCGGGGCGGTACAAGTTCTGCCGAAAGCATAGTCAGGGTCAGCATCTTCAGGTGTATTTTTATCTTATGTGTATTTTTAGGACTTTGGGCTAAACAAATATGCCGCAACCCTGAAGACATCTACTGCAACCCCGGAGAAGGCGGCGCTTGCATGCCGCGGAAATATTACAGGAGTAGGGCTTTTGCAATAAAACATGACCAAGTCACATTTTTTTATGCCGCATGCCCCCCCGCTAACAGTACGGCACCGACCATTCCATGCCATTTCGTTTTACAGTTGACCCGACTCGAACTGAGGGGGACGTCCCGCTGTGCTTGGATGATGTACGGGGTGAGTTTTGGTTTGGGTTCTTTTGCATTAACGGGGGACGAACATATTTTCCCATATATTTGTTTATGCCTAGATTAGCCATTTGGAAATAATTAATATATTTTTGTAGTGTTGTGATTGGCAGTTTTTGATTGCTAGAAAGTTATAAAAACCTTGCAAAACCTTGACATGTAAAAAAATTTGTTTTTCTCTCTATTAAAAATTCCTCTTAACGGTGTAGTACTACCTTATACTCTTTACAGACACCTGCGATCCGGCGACTCAAGTGTACTGCCGCATCGACAACGTTCCAACCTGCCAGAATCGAAGCGAGTACCTGCCAACGGACGCGACCAGCGACTTCGAGTGCTTCTCCAGTGAGGTTTTTTCTCCACTGTCTAATTTATCCTTTTTACCACTTGCTTAGTTGTTACACTGAAATCACGTTCCGGTTCCCACCAGCTAGCGGATGGGGGGGGGGCAATTTTTAGCAGGGAAGGGGTACCACTGGGATTTTGGTCGCCTATACCTAACTACCTATTGATAACCTCTGATTTTTTTTCTTTTTTTTTTGACAATTTTACAATCCTCGAAAGTTAATAAAATTCAGTTTTTGAACTTCGTAACTTCTTTTAACTTCTTAAACTTTTGGCGCCTGGGTTAAAAAGCTTAAAGGGACATTCCGCTCTCGTTTTCAAGGTCTTGAAATGGTAAACGCTTTAACATGCGGTTACGGTAGGTGCCTGACCTCCGGCAAAACCGAACCCGCACCACTCGCCCTTGGGCAAGCGCATTCAAAAAATGCGAAAAATTTAAACTAGTCGTAAAATACCTAATTTTTTTGACATTCAGCCTGTCCCGCCACTCATGTCAAATGTGCGCGGACGTCGGAGAGTTTCCCCACCTGCGAGCCGGCCACCGTCTATTCGTTGATGGGCGTCTGGCCAACCAGTGGTCATCCCCGTTGCAGTCCTGGTCAGCGGTTTGCCATTGAAATAATTGCCTTGCGATACGCCATCAAAATGATTAGATTTAGTATTGAGCGGTGGATGCGTGCAGAGCGGCGCATGGTGCACCGACAGCCAACCGGACCCCGATGGCGGCAGGGATGAGGCAAGGGTTTTGAGCTTCAAATCTTACAAGCAACGCAATCTGACACTTACAATTTCCGGCCAATTTTATAGTATTTTACATAGTTGCCAGGTATAAAAAGCTCATCAAAAATTATCAAAAAAATTCCGATAATAATAAAACTTCTTTTGAATTTTCGGTCAAAAATATGTGAAAAATTGCCCAAAAACGTCAAATTTTTGGGGGTTTTAGAAATTTTTTGAATTTTCTGGCATAAACCAAAAAGGAGTTCCCGCTGCTAATATTGATTATGGATAATTTGCAAGGGTCTTTCAATCAGCAACAAATTGTGCCTACAACGCAAGGGTAGGCGAAATGCGTCTTTTCCAGCTGCGCAAATTCCAATGCCTGCCGGACGATGTGAACGCGATCGGCGACGAGCGGGGCCTCTGTCAGAAAGCCAAGACGAGTGGGTTTTCGGGTAGACGTCGGGCAGCCGACATCCGATTCATTTGCCTCGAACTTCGAAAGGGTGTCCCAAAAATGACCCCGCTGGCGATCCCTAGTCGTGTCCGATTTTTACGATTTACGTAGCTATCGGAAGATCTCGTCGAGATGAGAAGATCTTTTGTCTTTTCGATTTTCCAAATTTCCGAATTTTTCTCTCGATTTTCGTAGCCTTTTACCCAAATTTTTGCTCAAAAAGTTGCTCTCCGGGCTGCCAGTCAAGTCGCAACAATTTGAAAAATTCAGTGTTAAACCGCTTTGTTTGTAATTTTTTTAATTATATTTAATAATTTTTAATTAATTTAATATAATTTAATTTTAATTAACTAAGCAATAAAAATTCGGTGATTGCCCAAAAATCATAGCAAATGTATGAAAAATTTGAGAATTTATTTTTTGGTAAAAAAGAAAAGAAGAAGTAGAGTTTTTGGGACCACCTCTATACAGATATTGCGTCACTCACGCTAAATTTAAGCGTTTCTCGACATGAAGAATCGCAAAGGATGGGTCAGGACATATGAGAGCACCGAGACAAAGCCTTTGGACGACAACGCACTTTACATTGCCGGCCAACCGCTCTTTATTAGGTAAGTGGGTTCTGGACTATCAGGGGGGGTAAGAAGGAGAAAATAATTTTTCCCGGTAATACTGTACGGTCTTCTAACCTAATATAAACCATTTACATTTTTCGATTTTATATTCTTTGGTTTTGATCAATTTTTCTTTATTTAATAAAAAACTTACTCTAACATTTTTTGGTGCTTCCCGGTTCTTAATTTTCCTTCCCCCGCTAACAATCCCAGAACCACCGGCAACGGCGTAAAAGTCTAGGAAAACGGTAAATTTTAAATTAGTCGAGTCGCACGAGATTATAGAAAACCTAGGTGTGCGACAACCCCACGGAAGTTGCTTGCAAATGCACACGCATCAACACTAGTTTTGATACATAGTAGGAAAGGTGCCCCCCCAAGTTATTTTATCCCTCCCACCGTGACCCTCTGTGTTCCAGTTGCCAGCTGCCCGGAACCACAGCCAGCGACCTGGTGCGCCCGGTGTTTTTCCGGGACGGCGTCAGAACGGAATATCTGGTAGGGGCTTCAGGGCTGCACCTGATTTTCGTTGTTTAGGGTACCGACGGGAGGCCGCTCACCACCGATCGGGTCAAGTTCGACCCCAACGAACTGATTCAGTTGTCGTTCAGCGCCTTGAGAGTGGTTGGTCGCCCTTCGGTACTGGACTATTAGCGGGGGGGGGCAATTTTTCCCGAAAGATCCGGTTCGGCTGGGATTTGCTTGGATTCGGAAGGAAGATTTGGAAAAATTTCTTCCACCCCTTAATGCGAAAGAACCTTTTGGACTTTTCAGCCGCTTACTGAAACAGCTTGTAATCGGGCCTTTTTTAACAGATAAAAGCGACTTCTCCGCTTTTACAGCGTGATTCGACGACGTTCACGTGCCGTTGGGAGACGTGGGCCGAGATGGGTGATGCCGACGGGAAACGGCGCGTGCTCAAAACCTGGTCCGCACTCTCCAACCGCATCACCATCACTGTATACGGTAGGCGCAGTTTCGTAAAAAATTCCGGAAATTTTTGACCTTTTGGTCACAAATATCTGAGAAATGACCAAAAATAGCTCAAATTGTTCGTATTTACAATATTTAAAAAACATGTTCTTATAACCGTTTAGCAACCAAAAGCTACTAAAAACGCTATGAAAATTCAATATATGGACGACACCTTACACGTTACGTCGCGAAGCGTTTTTCGGTACAATTCAAATAGGCGTGGGGGAAAGATTTAGGCGGGGGGCACACTGCGTCTCTGCGCCCACCCTGTTCTCTAGGCACCCCTCTGCCTATAGGTCCACTTCCCCCGTCTAAACCCCCCTATTTGAAGTGTACTGAAAACCGCTTCACGACCTTTCAACTAGAGATGTTTTTATTCAGATACGATATGGGAAATTTTGCATTTAAGGCAATTTGCATATCGTATCTAGGTTCAAGCCGGGGCAACCGAGATACGATTATCGCATCTGGGATCGGCAAAACTCAACCCAGATACGATATATCGGAATAATATTTGCATATCGGAATAAGCAGAAAATCCGTTATTCTCGTGAATACTTGCTTCGTTCGGTCAGCCTGCATAAAAATAGCAAAAGGTCAGACGTTTCCGAGACAGGATCGTCCGATTTGCATCCATTTTTTCGCCTACCGAACGCCCTAATTTCCCTTAATCCGATATGCAAAAGTTATTCCGATAGTATCGTATCTCGGTGGGTCGGATTCCAATTCAGATACGATTATCTATATCGCATCTAGGATTTTCGAATCCCGATCGCTTATTCAGATGCGATATATCTGGATGCATATCGTATCTGAATAAAAACATCTCTACTTTCAACCCTGGTCCCGTCTGGTCCTTGTGCTATTTCGCTTTGCATAATTTTCCTGAGTTGATACGACAAAAAATGAAAAACGACCTCTTCTGCCCCCTACATATAGTCAACTACCTACTTCCGGTCTATGCTAATTATTTCCTAACAAAGAAGGTTTCAGAAAAACTGAAATTTAATATCGAAAATGGATGATATTAAAAGATAGGATATGTGGGCAGTCATCTCAAGACCATTACCCACCTAACGACGTATCATACGCCCCTTAGATTTCTACCCTTCTTGAGATATCACTGGAACAACGATACGGAAGTGGATGCAAAGTGGCACACACAGACACTACTTTTTTATATTATTTTACATTATTGTAGGCGCAAATTAAAACTTTGAGTATCTTTTTCCACGCTCTATCGAATGGTGTTGCAAAGAGCTCGACAAAATAAACGACAAGACCGAAACTTTGAGACCTGTCGGCTGTGTGGGGTGGGGTAAAGTCTTCCCAATGTATTATCAACGGTAATTTATTTCCCGCCATACTAAACCCCCGCCCCCGCAAAGTCCAGAACCTTTATTCTTACACGGGAACCATTGTATCCCTGAACGAACCAGAACTCCTTGTTTCAGACCCGACCGACTACTGCCAATTCGCGCCTCGAACGAACCCGCAATACGAACGGTGCTCGCCTGGCAGGGACAGCCATGGGGACCCTCCATGCACCAAGCTTGCGCCACACGGCCGCCATTTACCACTGACCGGAGACGACGCTTGGCGTCGCTTCTTCCCGAACCGCTCAATCAAGATCGACAAATACTTCGCACAACCGGGTGAAGCGGATTTCTGTCGCTGTAAGTGCCCCGAAGCCTAAAAAATCATGGTTAGGTTAAGCCTAAGCTTAAGTCTAAAATTAAGCCTAAGCCTAAGCCCAGGCCTAAGCTTAAGCCTAACCTAAGCGCAAGCTCCAGCTTAGGCCCGGGACCAAGCCTAAGCCTAAGCGTAAGCTTGCCTCAACCTAAGCCTAAGCCTAACAATGGGCCCAAGCCTAAGCCTTTGCATAAACCGAGGCCTAAGCCTAAAACGAAGCCCAAGCCCAAACCTGAGCCGCAGCTGAAGCCTAAGCTTGTTCAAAATCTAAGCCAGCGTTTTTGTAAATCTGGTTGTTTCCAGATTGCGAGCCCAACACCGTTCCCTGCCACGAGTTCATCGAGGAGCCCTGGCTGGAAGGTAATTTTTCCGGGGTTTTTTTTTTGCAAAATTTTATTCGTTTAGACAAGCTGAAGCTGATGGCCAAATCGACCCCCGTGCCCAAAACACCCAAGGATGCCAATGGTAAGGCTGGTTTTTGCATCTTTCTGAATAATGGACTGTTATTGCAGGAAAATCCCTGTCGAATGAGGAGGCCGGAGGTAACGTCACCGGTCCGGAGAAACGCCACGAGGGTTGCTACGCGGCCTGGGAGTTCATGCAGCTGCCCACCACCGACATCGACCAGCTGAGGCCGAGGATTTGCCGTCGAAGTAGGTGGTTTTGTAGCGAGATAGAGAGAGAGAAAGAGAGAGAGAGAGAGAGAGAGAGAGAGAGAGAGAGAAAGAGAGAGTGAAAGTGAGCGTGAAAGTAGGGGGGAGAGAAATAGGGTGTCTGAGAGAGATAGAGATAGAGAGAGATAGCTAGTGTGAATGAGGTAGTGAGTGCTAGTGCCAACTTCAGGACGCCAATCCCCTCGGTCTACCCCACATTTTAGGGTGCCCCTCGCTGGGAGAGTTGACCTGCCACCGCATCCAGGGCTTTCCTGACGCCCCACCCGGATGTCGTTCCGCCGACGAATTCGCCTACGCCACCGGACGAGACCCGCTCATCAGCGACACCGACGTCCTCTGCGTTGCACTGGGTAAGTCGGGTTGATTGTCGGTATTAATGTCGAAAAGCCTTCGTTGCATTCATGAGATAAATTATTACTTGAAATTGTAACGACATTTTTTTAGTGAAAATTCTAGGAACAAGTTTTGAAAATTGTTTCAATTTTTGGAACGTTTTTGATCATTTTTGTGAAACTTTTCTTTCTACTGTTGATCCGAATAAGGGATGTGCGAAGGGCGCTTGTAAATCACGAAATATCAACTTTGCGGTTTTTCTAAGCTCTGACTTTTTGACCAGCTTTTAACAAGGAGACGTTTTTTGGTGTGAATGGGGTTTTAAGACAAAACCAGGCCGATTTTGTGCAGAATTTTGCGCTGATTCCTCAACTGTTTTCCATTTCTGCTAAATAGCTCAATTTAAAAAGTTACAGCAATTTTAAGATCATTTTAGCCCAAATTTTCCCATCTTTAAGGCCCATTATGTTGCTTTTCCCGGCTGATTTTCCAAAAAGAAATATCGTCATGGTACTCAGAAAAATATTTTCTATCTAATGAGCTATTTAACTCAAAATTGTTGGAAATCGAAAAAATTGACGATACTTGGTATGGACTGCGGTTTTTGTATGGGAGATGGTTAAAAACTGCCTATGTCTCACCCCTGTAAGTGAGCATCGGTCGGCAGTAGCTCACTAATCAAATATACCATTCCAGTCAGAAAAAAATTCTCTACAAGATATGCTGCTTGAAATAAATTGGAAAATTAAAACAAAAAAGTAGCACATCATGGCATATGGCTACTCTGCGCCTAAAAATCATCTTAAAATAGCTGTAACTTTTTAAATCGAGCTATTTAGCAAAAATCGAAAACATATTCCGAATCAGCGAAAAATTCTGCACACAATAGGCCGGGTTTCGACCCAAAACTCCATTCACACTAAAAAACGTCCCCTTGTAAGCTACGACTGCCTAAGTTTTGACGACGAAGTCGCGGTTTTCCGTTACTAAATTTTTGAAAGCTAAGGTCGACTTTTTGCATCTTTGCCTTTTTAAAGTTTAGACTTTCGAAGAACTATCGGTTTTCCAACTAATTCCGCCAATTTCCAGGTGGCAACGCTTCTTCGGCGGTCTTTCCATTCAGGTAGAGGCTCTATTCCCAAATCCCGAACTTTCCAAATTCCAGCCACGTCGTCGTGCTCATCCTCTTCCTCCTCTACACGCTCAACCCGATGGCTTAGACGAGCCAGAGCACCCACAGAATCGAGCGCAACATGCAGAGAATAAACATCAAAAAATGGCATCTATTCAAGGATGGACACTGCTTTCGTTGTCATTTGTTGTCGCTGAATAAATTCGTTTGTGTGCTATATCGTGTGCATATTTTAAATTTTATCTGTAAATCCTAAATTGTTGAAAAATTAAGCCAGATGACGTCGGAGTTCTGAATTCCTTCAACGACGCCGAGCGAAAAATTAGTTAACAAGCTTCGATTCTGATCATCAACAACCTGAAAATCGGCTTCAAATGGACATACTGATGTAATTTTCACAAGCTTGAGCCAAAGTTTTAGCCTAAGCCTAAGCCGAAGCCTAACGCTAAGCATAAGCGTATCGTACGGCGCAGCAGCATCGTAAGCGTAAATGACCGTGTAATTACCATAAATTTCCATCAATTTGAATCCGGAAGCACGACGATATCCAGGAAATTCTTTCTCGGGCGGAAAAATTATCATTTCCCTCTCGACGCCTTCCAGGGCGGCTTCTCCGGTTGAGAATGAACGGTGGGTTTCTGAACTTTTATGCGGGGTTGATATGCAAATGTGGCATTCAAAAGATCTTCGTGTTTCCAGGGTTACATCAGCTGATGCTGACCTCGGTCTCGATCTTCGTGCTCCTGTTGCTGATGCTCAGCCACCGTGCCCTCGCCGGGCAACTGCACGAGTGGGACCACGTCGAGTGTCACGCCGACGAGCACGAGTGCATCCTGTTGCCGGACGACTTCGACGAGATGCGCTCCGGGTATCAACTACGAGAATTTATTCGCTCTGTACCTTATCTCTCTCTCTCTCTCTCTCTCTCTCTCTCTCTCTCTCTCTCTCTCTCTCTCTCTCTCTGGTAAGAGTCTAGAAAACCCCCCAGCTGGCACCAACTTTTGTATCTCGGCTCACCTTTGTGCTAGCGAGCTCTAAAGTATACAAAAATGTTCGCCGTAGGCTAATTAGTAAGACTACATTGCAGTTCAGTCGAAAAAAGTAGCGAAAAATAAAAATAAGGAAGGTAGAAAAGTTGAAAAGTCGGCTGGGGGGGGGGGTTTCCCAGACTTGAGCCCTCTCTCTCTCTCTCTCTCTCTCGCCTGATAAACTCCCCCGGCGCATCGCTCCCCACACCCCTTCCAAACCCGTATCTAGCGCGAAAGAACCTAAAACCCGTATTTAGCCCGGATTTCAACTTTTGGAACGACGTCGTGCGAGCCGAAGGCCCCGCATGCCGCCGTAACAATGAATACATGCTCATCACGGAGGACGCCATGGTCAAGGAGTACGCGCAGCGGTACAAATTCTGCAAGAAGCAGAAACCAGGTTCGTTTTGCTCCTCCCTGGTCAACTTCGACGATTTAAATCTCTATCGCAAGCTCTTGGAAATGAGGATCCAACCGGTCTCTCGGTTACCTGCAATCGATCGTTTTTTGCAGAATCTGCACAATTCATCTGTTCTACAGACGAAGTCCTGTGCCACCGGGGCGATATGCCCACCTGCATGCCGCGGAAATACTACAGAAGTAGGGCCTCGTTGTTCCGTTCCACATAGCTCGATGAATTGCAGTCGACCCGACGCGGTTTCTGAGGGATTATCCGCTGTGCTTGGACGACGTTTGGGGCAAGTTTTTGCGATTTGTTATTCGGAGTTATGTGTGTAGTTTTTATGGTCTGGAATAGTTAAAAAAAATTTAGAAACGCATCCGCAATTTATAAAAAAAATCTAGACTTTACAAAATGTTGTACATACAAGATACAATAAATAAACTAGATACAATAAATAAGTTTTTGGCATTATCGGGAGGAGCTGGCCAAAAGTGTTTAGTATAATAGAAATGCTATTAGCAATTTAATAAGCAGTATTTTCATCAGAAAGAGCCGATTGTTTGTCTTACAACTCCCCCATTTTTATTTTCAGGTACCTGCGACCCGGTGACCCAAACGTATTGCCGCCTCGACCAGGTTCCAACCTGCCAGAATCGCAGCGAATATCTCCCGGCCGACGCGGAGGCCGCATGGACTTGCCTAACCAGTGAGGGTTTGGCCGGAAGATGCTTTGCTGCACTCCTGGCTCTGGACTGTTAGCGGGGGTTGTCGCGAGGGGAACCCTTTTTTGTCGTTCCACCTATAGCTTTTTGCCAAGATATTCTTTTTAGAGCGTTTTTGATTGCTACAAACTTACAAAAAAATTTTAAATTTGTAAACTCGAAAATCTAAATTTGAAATTGACGAAACATCCAACATTTGAAAATTTTAGCAGAGTGGAAAACTAAATCTTTCCGAGTGGTCACGTAGGACCCATTGAGAAAAATCGTCTCTCCACCTCTACCTCCAGCTAAAATCCCCCCTAACAGTCCAGTACCGCGAAGTGTTTCTGGAAAAAGAAATCTGTCCCACTTGCAGCCTGCCCTCCTGAGACGCACGTCAAATGTGCGCGGACGCCGGAGAGCTTCCCGACGTGTGAGCCGGCCGCCTTCTATTCGTTGATGGGCGTCTGGCCAGCGAGTGGTCTACCCCGTTGCAGTCCTGGTCAGCAGTTTGCCATTCAAATAATTGCCTTGTGATACGCCATCAAAATGAATAGATTTAGTAGTGAGCGGTGGATGCGTGCAGAGCGGCGCATGGTGCACCGACAGCCAACCGGACCCCGATGGCGGCAGGGATGAGGCAGGGGGTTTTGAACTTCAAATCTTACAAGCATCACAATTTGGCGCTTACGATTTCCTGCCAATTCTATAGTATTTTAAATAATCGTCAGATATAAAGAGCTCACCAAAAATTATTAAAAAAAATTTCCGATAACAATCAAAAAAAATTTCGAGTTTTCGGTCAAAAATATATGAAAAATTGCCCCAAAACGTCAAATTTTTGGGGGTTTTAGAAATTTTGGAATTTTCTTGGCATAAAGCAAAAAGGAGTTCCCGCTGCTAATATTGATTATGGATAATTTGCAAGGGTCTTTCAATCAGCAACAAATTGTGCATACAACACACGCGCACGCGAATGACAACTTTTCCAGCTGCGCGAATTCCAATGCCTGCCGGACGATGTGAACGCGATCGGCGACGAGCGGGGCCTCTGTCAGAAAGCCAAGACGAGTGGGTTTTCGAAAGCCGTCTGGCAGCCCCATCGACGTCGTCTTTGCTCAAATGTATTTCAAAAAGCTGCTCTCGGGCTGCCGGTAAAGGCGTAAAATCTGAACAATTCAGTTTTGCAAAAAGACCTTTGTATGGGGAAAATCAATAATCAATTTTGGTCTTTGCCCAAAAAACTTAGCAAATGTAAGCAAAATTTGAGAATTTATTTTTTGGCAAAAAGAAAAGAAAAAGTCGATTTTTGGGACAACCTGGATACACTTATCGCGTCACGCCAAATTTCAGCGTTGCTCGACAGGCGGAATCACAGGGGAGGAATCTTTTCATACGGGAGCACCGAATCAAAACTGGCGGACGGCGACGGTCTTTACATTGCCGGCCAACCGCTCTTTATTAGGTAAGTGGATTCTGGACTATCATTTTTCCGGTGATACTGTAAGGTCTTATAAAAAAATATAAACCATTTATATTAATCGATTTTAGAATCTTTGATGTTGTTCGATTTTTCTTTACTTAATAACAAAACAAGTCAACTTTACATTTTTGGGTGCTTCCAGGTTAACGGGGGGCGATTGCAATTTTTTTGTTTAGCCTATGCTTGCCTAGTGATTAATTGTAGTTTATTTTAATAACCTTTTTAGTAGTTTCCGATAACCAAAAATGTTAACAACTTTGGTAAGAGTCTAGTTAACCCCCAGCGGTAACTTTTCAGCCATGTGGCCTGTTGCGACGAGTATCTTAAAATTTTCGCCGTGGTCGAATTACTATAGCCAAGTTGTTTCTTTACATCACAATTTTCTAGAAAATTGTTATAACAATTATAAGTCTGGGTTTTCTTTAGTTAATTTTTGCTGTTCCAGAGTGAGTTTTCATATCTCGGTTATCTTTCCCGAACAGAGCTGTCAATAGCACCAAAATGTAGCTCCTACTCTGGAGAACCAGCCTACAGTGCATTTGAGTCGAAAAAATAGCGGAAATAAAAATATTTGAGTTTTAGGCTTCTGGTACAGCGAAGCATAGCGGCTTAATCTTTTCAACTTTCAAAATCTTGTAAAAAATTTTACTAACAGTTATTGATGTAAGAAAACCACCTTGGCTATAGTAATTCGACCACGGCCAACATTTTGATATACTCGGCGCATTAATAGGACGCATGGCTGAAAAGTTAGGGCTGGGGGTAAACTAGACTTTAGCCAAAACCTTTATCCTTCAGTCAGAAAATCTAAATATAAATATGCCCCAAATCTACCATTAAACGCTTGTAAGTGATTTAGACGCTCTATAATCAATAATATATAACGGCGAATTAACCGTGACCCTCTGTGTACCGCGCGTTTTCAGTTGTCAGCTGCCCGGAACCACAGCCAGCGACCTGGTGCGCCCGGTGTTTTTCCGGGACGGCGTCAGAACGGAATACCTGGTAGAGACTTCATGGGCTTCACCTGATTTTCGTTGTTTAGGGTACCGACGGGAGGCCGCTCACCACCGATCGGGTCAAGTTCGACCCCAACGAACTGATTCAGCTGTCGTTCAGCGCCTTGAGAGTGGTTGGTCGCTCTTCGGCACAGGACGGTTGGCGGGAGGAACTAATTTTACACCCAAATTTTAACGAATTATACCATTTTGCACAGTTTTTCGATATAAAGGGCATACCAAAAAAACAAACAAAAAAGTGGTTCTTTTGAATGGTTTTTCGCCTTATCGGGAGGGGAGAAATTTTCTTCTAATAGTTCTTAGGAACTATAAGTTTTGATATTTGCAGCGGAAGTGTTGATAAACCGTTTTTTACTACCTTTAAACTTAAAAAGTTTACCAACAATACAATAGTTTACCAATACAAAAAAAAATCGGTTTTTTGTCAAAAATGGCCGTTTTTCACCGAAATTTCGACCTTTTTGAAGCGTTTGATAGTGTTCTAGTTAAAACATGCTGTTATTTTACTAAAAACCTTATGGAAATTTTTTTATTAAGCTGCTAGGTATAGGTTTTCTGAATTAATACAAAAAATTTCTCCCCTCCCTGTTCGATAATGCGTAAAGAACCTTATGGATTTTTCAGTCGCTTTCTGAAACGGCTTTGTAGTCTACCTTTTTTTTACTTATAAAAGCGACGTTTCCCGCTTCTGCAGCGTGACTCGACGACGTTCACGTGCCGTTGGGAGACGTGGGTCGAGCTGGAAGATACCGACGGGAAACGGCGCGTGCTCAAAACCTGGTCCGCACTCTCCAACCGCGTCACCATCACTGTATACGGTAGGCGTCCGAGTAGCATTTGCCTACATGAGCCCATTTTTGGAGTTAATTGGCCGGGATGTTGAGATCCCATACATTTCGCTCGCCGATTTTGATGATCTCAACACCTATGGATATTTACAGGGTGTCAAAAAAGCACCCCTCTCGAGCGGTCCGGAGGAAGCTCGGATCGAGATGGTTCCTACACTATTCGAAAACCCTTCAAAAGACGAGAAAACAAGCGGGCATAGTTTTCTTAAATTGGCTGAACGCTAGATAATCCCCAGCCCGCGCCAACTTTTGTATCTCGGCTTCCTGTTTGAATACAGATGTGTAAAACATACCAAAATGCTCGCCAGAGCAAGCCGAATGCTCGAATGCTATTAAATGCAACTTTTCTCCGAAATGATAATTCATAACTTGGGGATCCTATGAGGGTCATGCCGCAATAGAGCGTCCCAAGGCCTATCAAATCATGTATCAAACCAGCGCCCAAAATCCGCTTGGCGGGCCTTGGGCGCTGGAATTCGGCCCTTTTCATGCGAAATTGACTTCCGATAGCTTGGGTCCTTCGGACCCCCCCACCGATACACCATGAACATGAAAACACCATGGGAACGAGGTGCGTCGATTCCCCCTAGTGACTAAGAATTAGCGCATTTTATCCAGGGAAGGCCCTGAAAGTGACATTCACACACACGCAGAGATACACCCCAAAGTTATATAAGGTAGGATGTTAAAATCGTTCGTGTCTGGGGCTCTATGGAACGATTTCAAAAATTTGTGACTAGATTTATCTACCAACCTGATATTTTATTCCTGAACGAACCAACTCCTTGTTTCAGAACCGACCGACTACTGCCAATTCGCGCCTCGAAGGTACCGGCGATACAAACGGTGCCCGCCAGGCAGGGACATCCATCGGGACCCGAAAGCATGCATCCCGCTTGCGCAAAAAGACCGCCACTACCCACTGACCGGAGACGACGATTGGCGTCGCTTCTTCCCGAACCGCTCAATCGAGATTGACAAATACCTCACAAGCAGGGATGAAGAGAATTTCTGTCTCTGTAAGTGCCGTGAAGCATATAAGTCATGGTTGGGTTACGCGCAGGACTAATCCGAAGCCTAAGTCTAAGCCGAGGACTAAGCCTAATCCTCAGTCTTAGCCTACCTTTGTGCCCACCCGGAGCTTGAACCTAAGCCTAAACCTACCCTAAGCCCAAGCTCAAGCTTCGCCTGAACCTGCGGCTAAGCCTAACAATGAGCCTAAGCCTAAGACTCTGCATAAGCCTACCCCAAAGCTTAATTTAAGCCCAATCCTAAGCCCAAGTCTAAACGTAGGCCTAAGCCTAGGACTAAGCCTAAGCCTAAGCTTAAGCCGCAGCTTAAGCCTAAGTTTCCATCAAAACCTAAGCCAGCGTTTTTGTAAATCTAGTTGTTTCCAGATTGCGAGCCCAACACCGTCCCCTGCCACGAGTTCATCGAGGAACCCTGGCTGACAGGTCATTTTTCCGGGGTTTTTTTTGCAAAATTTTATTCGTTTAGACAAGCTGAAGCTGATGGCCGAATCTACCCCCGTGCCCAACGCACCCAAGGATGCCAATGGTAAAGCTCGTTTCTGGAGCTTCCTGAATAGTGGGCTGTTTTACAGGAAAATCCCTGTCGAATGAGGAGGTCGGAGGTAACGTCACCGGTCCGGAGAAACGCCATGAGGGTTGCTACGCGGCCTGGGAGTTTATGCAGCTGCCCACCACCGACATCGACCAGCTGAGGCCGAGGATTTGCCGTCGAAGTAGGTGGTTTTGTAGCGGTAATAGCAAGAGACAGAGAGAGAGAGAGAGAGAGAGAGAGAGAGAGAGAGAGAGTAAAAGTGAGAGTGAAAGTAGGAGAGAGAGATAGGGTGTCTGAGAGAGATAGAGATAGAGAGATATAGCGAGTGTTAATGAGGTAGTGAGTGCTAGTGCCAACTACAGGACTCCAATCCCCCTCGGTCCACCCACATTTTAGGGTGCCCCTCGCTGGGAGAGTTGACCTGCCACCGCATCCAGGGCTTTCCTGACGCCCCACCCGGATGTCGGTCCGCCGACGAATTCGCCTACGCCACCGGACAGGACCCGCTCATCAGCGACACCGACGTCCTCTGCATTGCACTGGGTAAGTCGGGTTGATTGTCGGTATTAATGTCGAAAAGTCTTAATTTTTACAGTCTTTTTACCAGGCTTAGCAGAATACAGAATAAAATCTCTCTAAGGCTAAAAAGAGTCTTTTTTTGAAAAAGGGCTTTTGGTTTTCGCAAAAAGAGACGAATTCTCGTGGCAACAAAAAGTGCGAAATTCCTTTCAAACTCTTAAAAATGTCACAAAATGGGGAACAACAAAAAGTTGCTGGCTATTTAAAATCGTGTTAAAGGGCTAGTTCAACTTTTAGAGCTTGGGCTGGTACCTTGGGAAACTATGGACGTGGCCATACCGCGCCTGAACAGTCCCTCATTACGACAGCGATTAGATAGTGGGGAAATTAGAGAGGCGCAGACACAAAAACGCGGAGAGGGTTCGACTCCTGGCCGCGGAAATTCTTTTACTGATTCGGTGAACTAGCCCTTTAAGCCTGGTACTGCCCCAGATATGTAAATTTTTACGACGAAAGCTGGTGGGCGACAGAGATAATCTAGAGATTAATTCTGAGAAGGTGGAAACGCACCATAATACAGGAACTATTAGTAGGCCGAACCGGCTAAAAACTAGAGCTGCCGCTTTTAATAAGGCGCCAGCAACTTTTGGTTGATCCCACATTTTGTGACATTTTTAAGAGTTTGAAAGGAATTTCGCACTTTTTGTTGCCACGAGAATTCGTCTCTTTTTGCGAAAACCAAAAGCCCTTTTTTAAAAAGACTCTTTTTAGCCTTAGAGAGAATTTAACCCTTTTTGCCTCAATCTTGTTGTTAAAATATAAAACAAGCCTTGGTTTATTTATTAGGACGAACCCTCTTACGCAATACCACAAAAAATTTGCCTGCGGCGCTTTGTAAGGGCACAAAAAACATAACGATGTATGGGGCCCAATCGGCAAAAACCATGTTGCGGGTGGGGTTCGAACCCGGGAGGCACGTCTTCCCAGGACAGCGTGCTAACCACTAGGCCGAAAGGGAGACTGGCGGCCTGTCTTGGGGGAGCTAAACCCGCCCTGCTGACTGGGGACTGGGGGCCGAGAAAGGGGAGGGTGGCGTCCGGTATGGCGAAGGTTTAAAGTTATAATAACTCAAAGGAGAAGCCTTCTTTCGATGCAATTTCTTCTTTACTTATTCCGGCATGGTATAATGCATATTTGAGCAAAATTTCAGCACGAACGGACATCAGTAACCCCTGTTTTGGTCACAATTCAGCTTCTAAACTTAAAAATTAAATATAAATTTTTTAAAAACCTATTTTGAAAAAAACGCTTCTTCCTCACCTTCATTTACATCAAGTCGATATATGTGGAAAATTTCAGCCCAAACGGACCATGGGAAGGCAGTTTTTGACGACTACAAAGGTTTTGCGTACGCACAGACATACAAACAAACGCAGACCCCCCCCCCCCTCGAAACGCAATTTAAATCGGCTGTTAAAACTCGAAATTTAACTATTTTTCAAAATTTAAAAGCTTATAGTATGCAAAAAGTGTCGCCGGTTCCGGTGGTGTAAGCAGTTTTGCGATCCGATGCTTGGTTCTTTTTTAAATCCGGAAAAGGGCCCCAAAAGAGTCGTATGGGGGGGTACCTCAAACCAAAAGGGGTTAGCGGGCTGCGCCCGCTAACCCCGATTGCCCAATTAAAATGAAATTTGGAGATGGTATTTCGAGGCAATAATTGTTCGATTTTGGTAATTTTTTTCAAGTAAGGATTTTTGCACTAATGGATTTCCAAGTTTTGACTGTTCAAAGCCATGATTTTTTAAGTAATGGCGGTGTGAAGGGACGCTTGTAAAAATGCGCTCTGTTTTTTGAAACGCAATTTACGCTTTTTTGCCATTTTTCCGAATACGAAGTTCTCACTTTTCGAAGTTTTGTCCTTAAAATTAGCTTTTTCGAACGCTCGGTTTTCGAAATAATTTCCCCGATTTCCAGGTGGCAACGATTCTTCGGCGGTCTTTCCATTCAGGTAGAGGCTCTATTCCCAAATCCTGAACTTTCCAAATTCCAGCCACGTCGTCGTGCTCATCCTCTCTCTCCTCTACACGCTCAACCCGACGGCCTAGACGAGCCAGAGCATCCACAGAATCGAGCGCAACATGCAGAGAATAAACATCGAAAATGACATCTATTCAGGGATGGACACTGCTTTCGTTGTCATTTGTTGTCGCAGAATAAATTCTTTTGTGTGCTACGTCGTGGATATATTTTGAATTTTGTAGAAAAATTTTAAACGGTTTGGTTGTACTAACGTAATTTGAGGTTTAAATAACGGTAAAAGGTTTTGAAATTTTGCAATTTTGGTAAAAAACCGATCATTTTTCGTGAGGAAAATCCGTATTTTGTTGATTAGAAAAGAAGAACCGTGGTATTTTTATCCTTAAAAAATGCGGAAAATCAAAAAAATTTAACACTAATAGTTTGGAAACCGAGGAAAGTTCTGTCGGCATGAAATTTAATCGGTGCGTGAGGCAAGTTGAAAAATGGGAACTCGTAAAAGAAAAAAAACTTCCAGTCCGCCAAAAACCAAGTCCCAATTGCTAATTTTGCAAAAGTGAACTCGGATATCTGCTCATTTTATCATCATAAGGTTTGCAGAACAGGTCTGTGTGTTTATCATCATCGTTCAGTGGCGCGGGCGGGGGTCGAACCAGGGTCCTGCGCGCGGCAGCCCCATGCCCGAGCCAATAAGCCACACTAGCAAGGGGAGGAAGGGGACAGGGCGCCCTTTCCAGCCTCGCCCGACGGGTGGCGCCAGGATGTTGGTTAGTTTTAGGCACTATTTTAGGGCCATTGAAATTCCTCATAATTAGATTATGATTTGAATAGAATTGATAATGTTTATTCTCGAAAATTGCAAATAATGCTCCCTTCATCCAGTTTTTTTGGAAGCTATAGACATTCATAACTACCTGAAAAGCAAAAATAAACATTTTATTTCTTGCTTCCTCCCGTTTTTTAAAATCTGAAAAGCCATTAAAGTGCCTAAAAATCAAAACAAATCAAGTTGGAAAATTTGTCGTGTCGCCCGGTGAAAGCCATTGTTGAGTCTTTCGTTGAATCAGAGTCCTTGAATTCGTATGAAATTCCCCATCGAGCATATTTGTTGATTCTATCCTTGATTTTGGTTCTCATGAAATTATTTACATTTTTTTGGTTAGATTCATACGAACAATGGCGATGGTTAGATGTGCCAATCGTTTATGTTTAGCTGCGGTTGCTAGAATTTGACTGGCTGAGCTGGCGAAGACATAGCCATGTGATCGGCGGTGCCCCAAGATACTATGTAAATTTGAACAACGCTTACAAATCACAAAAAAAATGTGTGAGACAAAAAAAAACGACGGCAATCGCTGCAGAATCGCTAAATTCCCCTACGTCATCACCACAGTAATTTGGAATGTCGAAACTTCATGAGCCCCACTTCTGCCCTTCGGTCATTTGTTATGGCGGCGGTCGGACACCCGAATTCCGAGGTGCCAATATAAACCCCTCGACGATAGGCTTCCACACATTCGCAAAAATGAAACTCTTTCTTCTGCTTCTCGTTCTGACCTCGGTGGCCACGGCTGTAATTGTTTGTTCGGAATGCAAGAAGCTGGCACAGGTAGCATCTACGGTCGTAAAAACGGTGCCCCCGCTTGGACGTCAATACGTTAATACGTTAATGTCGAATTTTCAGAATCTCAAATTTTCAGAATCTCGAATTTTTAGGATCTCCGATTTTTAGAATCTCGAAGTTTCCATGGTTTAAATCAGCATTAAAAGCTCCGGAAATTGCACCCCTACCCCCTGAATGCAGTATAGGCAAACATATTTCGAGTTACTGAAAATTCGAGATTCTGATTTCGAGATTCTGATAGGCATTCTAGGCATACATTTATAGAAAATCATCGACCGGCACCCAGCCGGCCACGGAGAATGCCGTGA
Source organism: Mesorhabditis spiculigera (assembly GCA_958295435.1). NCBI lineage: Eukaryota > Metazoa > Nematoda > Chromadorea > Rhabditida > Rhabditidae > Mesorhabditis > Mesorhabditis spiculigera. The sequence continues at coordinate 34,655 of CATQJA010002208.1, forward strand.
TTGGTTTAACGACGGTACCACGGCCGTTTGCGACTGGCCTTGGAGCTTCCCGTGCATCCAGGCTCTGAAGGCGGTTAGTCTTTTCGGTAGCTGCGAGGGATAGAGAGATAGCGAAAAAGAGAGCGAGAGGGAAAAGAGAGAGAGAGAGAGTGAGAGAGAAAGAGAGAGAGATAGGTAGGGAGGGAGAGAGGGAGAGAGGGAGAGAGGGAGAGAGGGAGAGAAAGAACGAGAAAGGGAGAGAGAGAGAGAGAGAGAGAGAGAGAGAGAGAGAGAAAGAGAGAGAGAATCGACCTCACTAATTATAAACTGACTTCCATGCAAACATCAGAATGACTGGGGCTCTGGTGACCTCACAAATTCAGGTTGACAACATCGTCTGCACCGACATTATGCGCAATAAGACGGCCCACGAGTCCTGCGAGGGCAACCTCTTCTGCTGAACTTGACCAGCCCTAAATAAAGCATGCGGCGACGGCGTTCTTGTGTAATTTTAATAAACGTCTGCTCGTTTATATCTGGCACACTGACGCATCCGAATTTTTTTGGCGAAGAGTTAACTTGATATACCTTTCCGACATTGACGTACCTCCTTCCGATCATCATACATATTGCCAATTGAAATTCAGACGCGGGAGGAGGATCATGTTATGGCGGGGGTGTTGAATCGACAAAACCACCCTATGTGCCTGTGAAAATTGACTATTTCGAAGTTTCGCTCGATTCCCAATCTAAAGAATGAAACTCGTTCTCGTGTTCTTCGCTTTCATTGCCGTCTCCCTTGCCGTCGTCTGCAAGGAGTGCAAAACGTTGGCGCAGGTTTGCAAGATTAAAATCACTACCAGTTTATGCTGTTTTGCAAGCACTTTTTCCTTTTTTGAGCGAAAAATCGAAATTATAGATAGTTATTGATCAGCATCCGACTAATCAAAGTGAATGTCTGAAATTCTACAACGACGGTACGAAGAAGGCTTGCGAGAATTGGTTCTGGAGCTACCCGTGCATAAAGGCGCTAGCGGCGGTATGGTTTTGCATCGATAACGCTTTTTCGTCTTTTAAAAAAACCCAGATCTGTTTAAAGGATAAAAAATTTTCAATCGTTTTTCTAGGTCGACACCGACGTCTGTGCCGACATTTTGAAGGGTAGCAGCGCCAACGATGCCTGCGAGGGACGGCCGTTTTGCTGAAAAAGACATGAGCAAACGATGTGACTCTGTCACAATCATCTTTGAAATAAAGTAATTATGGTAAATAACGAATAAAGTAAATGTTGTTTCAAAACTCTAAGATACAGAAAACTAGTCACAATTAGTCATTTGGTACTTTGAGTCGAAAATTGGAA